>CANUEX010079128.1:0-28972 GCA_948099535.1 Jatropha multifida | reverse complement strand
AAAATTCAGATTTTAAATTTAATAAATAAAAATAGTAAGGAACCTTGAATGTCAATAAAGAACTAGAAGCAAACTAAAAGTGAAATATATGTTTAAATGTGAATATAGGTTGAGGATTACTACGGAATCATTTTGAAATATTAAGTGATCAAGAGGAATCAAATTCTCATTTTCAAGGTGAGTTATAGTGTCTAACCTTTTCTTATTGTATTGGAACCTTTGATCAAATACATATCATTACTGGTATTAAAATTATTTGTTTATTGCAATATTGAAATTATGAATTCTGAAACCTATGTGACCTCTATGCCTATTTTGTTATACCAAGCCATTTGTTAGCCAATATGACAGAATTTCAGTCTTGATGGGGGCTAAAAATCAGGCTATGTGCACATAGAAATTTATAATGAAAGGGAGAAGTTACTGCCATAATATGTGAAACGAGTGATAACATTGGAATATACTTAGTGATATGTTTTATTCAGTATTATATATGTAATTATCTATCATATTAATGATATCTCATTTGTGACATTGATCCGAATATTGTGAATCCCTATTGATATTTCATTTGTGATGTTGATCTAATTACTATGAAACCCTTTTGATATCTCATTTGTGATATTGATCCGATTACTATAAATCATTTGAGACGAATTTATTTTTGACGAGTTAATAATAGTACTACTATATGGTATTATTATAAATGTTAAACCTTAAGATATTTATTCATTGTACACACTACCTATATGACTCTATAATCTCATTGAGTTGACGACTCATTCAAGCGTCTGTGGTTTTAAATAGAGGTGATCCTGGTCAGTCAGCTTATTAATTCCTTCTTCCAACAAGAAACTTGTGATCAATGTAATATTGTTGTTAAATTACTTAAACTCCAGTTGCTCTATAGTATCTTTATGGATGATATTAGTGTTGGATGGGTAAGCTTTATTGTAACAGTATTGAGAGAATAACATGTGTCTATACAGAATGTGAGGAAGAATATTCTCAACGATCCTGAAAATTTAATAAATAATTTATTGTAGCCCACTTAAAATATCCAATATAAGTAATGTATGTATTGTGAGTTCTACGAGGAGCTCAGTGGCCTTAAGCATACTTAAACCCTAGGACCGTCGCACTACAAAAATTTTAAATGAAAAATTTTTCAAAATAATTTTCCGATGATTTTTATATATATATAAGCAATTTTTATACGCATTCCTATAACAATTTTTATTGACATAGAATACCTATACATATAATAACTACTGATTAATAATTAACAATATATGAATACAAAATTACATATTGTATAACTCTCAGTATTATTTCAATTTTACATACTGAGTTATACAATGAAGGGTACCCCTCTCCCACCACTTGACTGGCTACATATTTCAATTACTTTAAATTGTAGAGTTTACATTTCAATTATCCTTATTAACGGGATTCAAATTTAACGTGTAGAATTTATATTGTAAGCGTTCAATTAGAATAATTTTGAAAGCTATAATATTCAATAAATACAATTTTACTAGTTAAAAAGTGCTCAGCAAGCCATAATCATATTGAAGTGAAAATAAATCTGGGGAAGAAAATTAAGAGACTAACACATCGAGAAAGAGAAAATTAAAACAGTCGAAAAAATTAGCTTTTTTTTTTTTCAATTTCACTTGCAAGATAAATTTGAAACTAAGATTTTCAAATTAGGGTTAAATAGCTTTTTTATACAATTTGGGGTAAAATTGCAGGTCATAAAATTTGAGATATTAAAAGCCATTGGATCATCTGTTTCTTGCAATTCAATCTCCGATGCACACTCTCACAATAGACTTTGGCATTTCTATACATTACAGAGTGGGTAAATTGGTAACACAACTGAGCTATGCAAAACCTAAATAACATTACAAGTAACAGTTTAGTATCATTATGAAACTTTCCGGGTGTGCTGTTCTAATGCCTTGTGTTTCTTCTTCGTCTCCAAGTGCACAGAAAGTTGAGCAAGCTTCCTCTTCTCTTGTTCCAATTCTTTCTCTAATTCTGTTACCTGATAATTTGGCCAACATAAACATAATCATAAAAACACTTGAAGAAAAGTACTCCGGAACCCTTGGATTTGTTATGCTTTGTCCATTGAGCCTCCGAATTTTCATTTCTCAGCATTACGCCCACCAACTTTCATTTTATTTATCGCAAAATAAAATTGATGACAAATTTGTTGACACTAGTTTAAAAATTACTAAAAAATTGTTGCTTTTTTAAAAAAGATGGAGCTGCTAATAACCAAGTTCAAGGGCACAAAAATGAGTTCCTCCTCTTTTATAGCTTGAAAAATTTCCACAGGTTAATGAATCTTACTTTGGCACACAAATGCCCTGAATGTCCAAAAAAAAAAAGAACAGTAAATTTCAAAGGCTCGATAGACAAAATATGATGGGGCCTTGATGGTATTTTCATAAACATTTACCAAAAATCTTGCAAAAGGTCATGATTTCCAGCTTAAAGATACCTACCAAGCGTTTTAACTCGGCCTCTTTCTGCCTGTGTTCCTCACACCTGTGGAAGGCATTAGATGCAATTTAACAACAAATGCATTGGAGACAATTAACAAGTAAATATTCATAAATAAATAATCGGCTAATTGTAAAAAATAAATAAATAGGGAAATGAAGGAAGATATCACAAGGTCCCAAGAAGAAAGGTCCAATTAAACCACTACATCTGTTCCTTGTATTTAAAATATATGAAGGAAAAAAAAAATTGATCAATTGAGACGGCCATGAATAGTTTATGTCGGCAGCCAGAAAGGACAATGTATGAATAAAATCTAATTTAACGGTCCAAAGAACTGTTAAGCTCATCAAGCCAAAAGCTGCCATTTTCAGAGAAACAAGAAGAAAGTTGAAGGCTTCATGTATCCCCAGTTCAGTGCATTTCCCCTGTCTACCAAATACATTTACAGCACAAACTGTTTGCTTGGATGTGTATTCTTTTTCTATCACAGCAGTTAGACTCTACAAGCTATTTATTATGTTTCTCTTCTCTATTTCAATCACCAGATTTTAATATCTACTTACTATATTCCAATACCTTAATTTTTCAATTCTTATTCCTCCACCTAAACACAAAGATGGTATTCTTCGCTCCTTTAACTGGTGTCAGGTTGCATAAATATCACAGCAAGCCTCACCAACAATATAAAGGATGCAACTTTAAGTAGCACAATTATGCTTCCTAAGCACATGGTTGACCAAAATGATGACTGATGAACCCAATTCACATCTGGTATGGACTGTTTAACTTAAGCTAGACATAAAATTTCCTTTATCATAGGATATTTGTGTTGAACTTTAAAAGCTAGAGTATGGGCTGAACATACACTAAAAGTGACCATATGTTCAATGCCTCTAATCATTCTTTGTTCTTTCATAAAATAAGGAATCTCAAGGTAATTAATTAGTTCTACAATTTGATATTTATCCCTTGTTATAACTCCATGTTATTTTTGCGCCCCTATAACATGAGAGGCAAAATGTCTTTCTTAAAATAGTCACATTTGAATTGGAGTACTGCTGGAAGTAAATTTTGCGAAAAGCATGTAAATCCTAGCAACTGAAGATGGAAGGGATCAATATATAACATGATTATTCAGAAACAGCTAGATTGAAAATAAAATAATCCACCTCATAAAAAGTTGTATGTTCTCTTCACAAATCTCATCAATTGATATGAACCCGGCAATATCTTCATTGAGTGATCCCTACAAAAAAGAGGCATTTAAGCATGAATTGTAATTAGACACATGTTATTGCAGATAGAAAAGTGAAAAATATTGCTCATCCACTAAGATATTGATAAACAAAGTAGGAATTCTGATACAGAAAATATTCCTCTCATCAGGTGTAGCTGAAGCCCTAATTAGGAAAGCAAGCCGGCATAGATAGGACACACTTTCACTTATTCATTCTTCAGCCATTCCATGAGTAGCAGACTATGAAATTTTATGTTTCTTAAGGCAATTTGGTGATTTTCTATTTTATTTCTCCAAACAAGCTTGACCCTCCATAGGCACACTAGTTTTGGTAGAATTGTAGTAATTTAGGTGTTCAAACCCAAGCTTCTGCTTCACATTTCTGCCCATTAGCCACAGATCATGACAAATAGACAAACTCATTAGTTAGTAGCAACTATTATTGGATTTTAGATGCCATCTCAGATTGATTTGCCATACTCAACTTGTCTATCAACTAAATTTGACTCCCCCGTCAAAGTATATATCCATTTATCTAAATGATTCCCCAACACAAACTAAAACTTGACATAAAAAGTGTCTCAAATCTGCAATTTCAGGTTCCAATATCTTGAGAAAATTGAAACTACCATCCAAAAAAATTGATCACTTGAGCGTGCCACTATGGAAGAATAACTGTAATTTTTATTTCCCATTTATTAGGTCTTAACCTAGCAGAATGGAGAACAAAGATCTGCTTGTACCAACTATGTTCAGATTAACACTCGATTTAATTTTATCATTTAGACTTTTATTTTAACTGAACGTTTTACTTCTACGTCATTGTAATTCAAACTATGTACATTTTACATTAAATTTAGGAATCAAACTAAAAATGGAAAAAAAGTATTTTATTAGGCCTACTCCTTATGAGAGGCAGTCAGCTCTCTGCGCAGCCATCCCCCAACCCCCACAGGCCCCGCCCCCCACAAAACTCTCTCTCTCTCTCTCTCTCTCTTCCACCACAAAAGAAGATAATATTTTACCTATTTCTTATGAGAGGCAGTCATCTCTCTGCAAACCCCCACCGCCCCTCCCACGACAATCTCTCCCTATGCTAATTGCTATATTGTATAGACATGGAACACCTAGAACATAAAAAGCAAGCTGATCTGAACCAATTGGCGCCTCAGCCCACACCCTCTTTTGCCATTGGTCACTGCTATGTTTAATTTTAAAAAAATGTCTCAGATTCAAAATACAAGATGTAATGACCAAAACAATTGGAAAAAAAAAATAATGAGGAAAAAGCTAGAGGACCTTACCATGCATGGCTGATGATTTTACATGTCAAATTAACTTGGAAAGAATAAATGATTTGATATGGTTAAACTTACATGTCAAATTAACTTGGAAAGTATAAATGATTTGATATGGTTAAACTTTAAGGGTAATAAAATTAAAAATTTAATACCCGAATTTGAACAATGAAAATTTAAGTGATAAAGTTTCTCAATAGCAAAAAAATTATAAATTTATCGACTTATTATATCCAATGCAAATTTTCAAGTTAAAACTTTAAGTAAATTTTAATTTAATAAAAAATTAGGTGATATACAAATAAGTGTTACTAAATAATTTAAAACTAATAGTAAGTACCAAAAAATTTTAATTGTATATTTACTAAATCATGCTGTCACACTTAGCCATTAAATTGACATGGCACCTAATACAAGAATCCATTAATTGGGTTTCGTTTTCCATTAAGCTAGGATAACTTGTACAATCAAATTATAATATAAGATGGACCATAGCTATGTGTATTGGATTAGTCCCTTTTTTTCAATATTTTGAATTAAATATATATGTAGTATCTTTTTAATATTATACCTATATAATGATATGTAGACATTTGAATACCCGGAACATAAAACCAAAAGCATGCTAGTCAGAAACAATTGGTCCCTTTCTCTCTCTCTCTCTCTCTCAACTGCTATATTGTAGGCATCTGAACACCTAGAACACAAAAGCACAATGGTCTCAACCAAAAGATTTTATTAAAGATTAGAATTAGACTCAACTCATTGCAGATGGCCTGTGCTCATGCCTCTCTGGTATAATGAAATTAATTTTGCAACTGAAATAAGAAAGGATGTATGTCACTTACGTCTGCAGAACCAGTAATTGGATGTTCCAAAGGAAAATTAATTTGGCCATCATTACAAGGTTGATCGAGATGCAATTCTTCTTCATCACGCTGGTGGGTAGACAACAGCATCCTTGATTTAGCAGAATGTTTCTTTTGTGCCAGACCATACTGATATCCGACTAAATGGCAGTGATTATTCCTGCCAAAAGGAAAAAAGAAAAAAAACTCAGCTTCCAAATATTAGATATACATATTCAGCAACAGTTCATGAATTTATTCATTAACAAAACCATAAAGCATCCCATTAATTGATCATTCATCCCATTAATTGATTATTGTGGATGATTATTAATAAGAGCAATGATTGATGGCTTGATTCAAGCCCGATACGGATCAATAAAAAAATGGTACAGGCCCAACTAGATTAATACTTTTTGGTACCCCTATTGCTATATTTAATCTCTATCTCTTCACCATGCACTCCTTCATTTCCAACTCCAACTGCTTCTGCATCCTCTCCTTTGGACAAGCAATCATAAACTCTGGCTTCAGCACCATCACTCACTCTATTTTTCCATGTGAATTATTCTTGTTTTGACATAGTTAAGATGATTGTTGTGTCATTTTCCTCTCCCTGTTGAGCTCAATTTGAGGTTTCAGCAACAAGGAGGATAAAAGATAAGAAATGGCTCTTAGTTTTGAGAGAAAGAGTAGATCTAAAGTAAGAGGGGTGTGATAATTTTGCTATATTAGTCCTAGTCTTTTTTTTTTTTTGGTAGTTAGACGATTCATATTCTTCCCTAGAAAAACAAAGACCACTCAGTTGTTTATCCACATGAAGACCATGGTAAATGTATTTACTTAGTGGTTTATGTTGATGATATAGTTATAATAGGTAATGATCATGAAGGGATTTCTCAACTCAAACACATTTGTTTAGTCATTTTCAAACCAAAGGCTTAGGAAAGTTTAAGCATTTTCTGGGAATTGAAGTAGCACCATCCAAGACAGCATTGATATTTTACAAAGGAAATATGCTCTGGACAGGATGTTAAATTGCAAACATGTGGATACTCCCGTGGATCCAAATGTTAAACTTGTTCCTCAACAAGGGAAGCCATTGGAAGACTCCGATAGATATCGAAGACTGGTAGGTACACTCAACTATCAAACAAACACACGTGAAGAGTGTTATGCTTGGCGTGCCCTTCATATGGAAATCCAAGGCTAGGGGACCATTCCTTTGACTCGGACTAATGAGAATTTGACTCCACTGAGAAATTGAGCAAAAAGTACGCATTGGCCTATTTTTTGCGTGTACCATTTGAAGTAATTTAAAATGAGCTGAAGAATGAACATTTTCTTAGGAGTGAAGAAATCCAAGAGTTATATTTTTGCTATAGCATAACTTAATTGAAAATTCTTCACAATGTTGATGAACGAAAGAAGACATATAATATTTCTTTCGCTATAAGTGAAGTTAGTCAATTTCTCCAATCCCCATTGTGTTATGATTGGAGGGAATTTAATATCTTCAAAGAGTAAAAAGCAAGAGATTGTGGTCAAATCAAGTGAAGAAGTAGAACACTAAGCCATGAGATTAGCCACCTGTGAACTTATTTGGTTGAAGCAACTTCTTCAAAAATTGTCATGCCGTTAAGCAGAAAATTGAGTCAAGATGTATTACTACCTCCTTTGTTAATTCAAATAATCAGTTGGCAGATATCCTTCTCATATCTCTCAGAGGTCCTCAGATTGAATACATTTGTAACAAGCTAGGAGCATATGTCACGTATACTCCAGCTTGTGTAATATGCTCTAGCTTAAGGGGGAGTGTAAAAATTATTAGGATGCTGTAATTAAAACTACAGTTCAAGCATGCAATTGTCGGACTGACTTGTTGTGATTGAGGCAGGAATTAAGGCTATAATTTAGGGCTGTAATTAGGTGACTGCACAGCTATTATCATGGGATTGATGTGCTGTAATTAGGGCATCAATCAAGGCTCTGATTGGGGCCGCAATTATGGGATTTATTTATATATCCTAACAAGCTTGAAGGAATAATCAAGCTGAATGCTTCAAACATCTCTCTTAATCTTCTCTGTTTTCACCTAAATTCATCTTTGTATCCTGGGAACCCTAAACTTATTCACCTAATTGCAGTTACACCCCAATTTGATAATGATGATAAAGATCCTAGTTAGGGGTTTATGGTATGAACCACTGAAAGAAAAATTAACGTTGCCAGCAGAGAGGAAAAGGAGTAGTAACCAAGAAAAAGATGGAAAGCAAGTGGTGGGTGTGCTTTTACTATCATCGACTCTAATTCTTCCAGGATGCTATACTAGAATGAGGAATGATTACACACAAACATAATGTTAGTAAATATCACTGGCTCGAATTCTTACAAGATGCCGTACTGAATTGACTAATGATTATTGGTTATGCAAATCATAGTGTTCCACATAAAGAAATTTGAAGATCCACAAGAACATAACAAACCAGTAATCCGTCAATATTTGTTTAAGTTTGGCTTCCAGTCGAATGAACACTGATGACCTCTCAAAGTCTTGCTTATCATGCGCTGGTTCTATAAAATTTGCTTCAAGGACTCCTGTAATATATCAATAAAGCAGATATTAAAGAAAATTCAAGAAAATACTTGGAACAGAAAAATGTAGACGAAAGCAGAATACCAACAACACCGTTCCCTTTTGAACTACCATCGCTGGTTACTTTCCAGAAGGGCTGTGAAAATGAAAACAGCCCAACTAATTAGTTTAGAAAAAGCAACGATGCTACTTTTATTCAAGACAGAGACATGAACTATGTTTAAACCATAAAAGTTCATTGAACTTTGTAATTGATCACAGAGGCTAAAACCCACATTTTAACAATATTCATCTACATCAAACATGCCAGTGAAACTATATTCATGGTTATAGAACAAGGCACAAAAAGACGTGTGGAAGTTACTAAGGCATACCCTGATCAGGCGATTTTTATGGTATACATTGAATCCAGAAATACAAAGAGCAGGTGCCTCTTTGATGAAACCAATACTTGTTTCCACAGCAGCAACCTAGCAGCCACCAAAAAAAAAAAAAAAAACACACATGCCTTTTGATCAAACAACTGAGATGCTCAAAATAGATTGTGTTTTCAGACTTTGCAAACAAATGATTATTCCAAAGAAACCATAAGATATTAGATATATGTTAGGCATATAAATTTCATTTTTTTTTCTGAAAGACCATAAAGGACATACAGAAGATATATAAAAAAGAAAAAAAATGGAGATGGTACATTCATGCAAACAACTAGCAACAGTACTGAAAAATTCTCTTCCCAATGTGGTGTGAAGGTATTAATCCATTCAAAAAGTTCAAAGTTGTTAGCATACATAAACTTATATGGAATGAACATTTAAAAGAAATTAAAACAAATAAATAAATAAAATATAGGAAACCAAGTTGTATACAATGCATAAGCAGAATTTTGAGATTTTACGTCAATGGGATAGCAAACACACCCAAAACACAAATTTCTCTTCATCACCTTGCAAGATGAGGCAGACCATGGCAAAATTCAAGAATTGGATTGTTTTTAGACAGCAGATGTGCAGATTTGAGTCAAGATATGCCACCTGAACTACTTGGTAAAAATTTCATATAATTATGCCCAAATTGGCTTATTTTCTAAAACGAAAGTTACAAGCAAAAAGTTATCTGATCATGTTTGGCTTTTCCAATAAACTGGCTTCATTTCAAGGCTTGGAATTGCTCATGATTTTAACTAGAAGACCTGAAACAATTTCTTGATGAGCCAAGTCTCACAACTTTTTTGTTAGTATCAACAGTCCTTAAGATCTTTAAGTCCATAGCCAAGTTGCTAGTGAAATTTTACAGAAATATGAACAGCTTCAACAATCTTTATTATTTTAGGGTAAACTACAAAACCCCTTGAAGTTTAGCAAAATTAATACATAACTCCCTCCTTTTATGAAAGCGCATTAAATGGTCCTCAACTTTTGAATTTCACAATAATTTAGTCCTTACAATAAATTTTAGCCCCTCACATTTTGAAGTACAATAATCTTTTAATACCTTACTTTTTAAATGATATAACATGTTAGTCCTCCACCTTTTCACTGTATAGGGATTGAAAAACGGTTTCACATGAAAACTGGAGGACTAAAATGTTGGACAAAATATATAACAAATTTTAATGCAAGTAGTAAAGGGTGGTGAAATTAAAAGGTCAATCACCACTTTTAAAGAAGAGGGACTATCAAGCATTCACAATGCAAACTTTAGGAAGGTTTCAGCATTTTTACACTTAATATTAATATAGTAAGACATGATAGAATGCATTGATTTCTGGAACAATATTGTAAGTGATACGTCATTCAAAATGGCTATCCTTTTTCAGTAGGAAACTTTCCCCAAACAAAAAAAAAAAAAATTTAAATGCGAGTTTACGAGTTAGTTGGTTTCAAGGTTTAAATAAGTTGATTTCGCACAAGTTCAAAAAGTAAGCTTAACTTGGCTTACTTAATGCCCTAACTACTTTTGAAGAGTTTGCTGGAAATCAGAGGCATGCAACTCAAACACAAAATAGTATAAGAGACATACAAAGAGAAAGGAGAACAAGACACTGGGATTTTTACATGACTCAGCAATGTGCCTACATCCATAGAGAACACCTGCAATTTTTAATTTTTAACAATGAGGGAAAAACATTACATGGACCTAATTGTAGAGATGTTAGATTTTTTCCTTTACAATGGGAATAGGAGAAACTCGCAATTACAAAAAATATCATTCATAATATGAAAAAAACCTTTCTTGAGATGTTTGACAAGAGAGACAAACACCCTCTCCCTCTCCCCCCCCCCCCCCCAACACCTTCCCCAGTAAGAAGACATTCCCTAAGCCCGAAAATTTTAGCATGCGGTATTTTCTGTTGAATATGATTCACATCTCTACATATTTCTTGTAGATTAGTTTAATCTTGAAATATTCACAACTACTAAAATACGCAAAAAACTTCTAGTTATAAAATTTTCATTATACTGAACAACAATTATACCAAAGAATAATTCCTAAATCGTCTTCAAGACCACTACTAACACCAAAGATTTGGGTTTCTTTTTTCAATGAATAGTTGTTATCATTAGTCAAAGTGAATAAGATTGTATGTTGTTAGTCAAGCCATAAACAACAGGTAAGAGAGAAAAGATATAGCAAAGATGTGAGCAACCAGCAACTAGAGGAGGAAATAATGTCAGGCCAGACTTGAGTCAGGCTTCAGTTTGTTTCCAGTGTTTTCTTTTTCGGCAGAAAAAGCATGTTCCCTTGCTTATTACTATGTATCTTACCTCTTTTGATGCCATTCCAAGCTGAGGCTTGTAGGTCACCAGTTTTGAGTATTTCAAGTCATCTGCAATATTGAACTGCTCTACGGGCTTCCCCCTTAATATAATACTGAAGTTTGTGAACTTTCTTAGGTATAAAATTGAAGCATAAGCCTGCGGAGAAGAAAAAATGTTTTTAAAAGTCAAGAAAGCAATACTAAAGAACAGAAACCAAATACAAGGACAAAATATTTGAAAGCTTACCCTTAATGAATAGCGAATGCGATAAGAAATATGAGATTGAAGTTCAACAACTTTTTTATTTAGTTTTTGACCAGCACAACTAGCTTCGTCCCTCAAACGTATATCCTACATCAAAAATCAATATATAGAATATAATAGAACACAGGTCCTCAAAACAAATAGGGATTAATAACACTAACAGGCTCAAACTTCCACTCTGTTTGTATTGAAGTTTCACAATGCATGCTTAAATGTATTTTAGTTATTTTAATTAAGTATATTTGGTTAGAATCTCTCACTTAAATGCCTTTATGGTCATTTGGGATATTTTTGTCATAAATCAAAACCTATAAAGGAAAGTGGATTCTTTTTATGTCGTTATTTAATTTTCCAACAACAATTTAGCTATTTATTCATATTTTTATGATGACATCACGCTTGAAAACGATTTTGATGGTGTCTTTAGTAGGAAACAAAACCAGACTTGTCCTTAATTAATAATGTTATAATTTAAAATAAATAATATAAACTCAACATTTTAACCTACAAAAAGGAGACCTTAATGTTCAGTGAAACATTCTACTAAAAATACATTTCATTAGAAAATTTCACCTGCTAAGACAGTTAAGTCCAACAGGTTAAAGACAAAGCACTTGTAAAGTTTAAGAAAGGAATTTTTATTGGCACAGAATGAAGGGGAGTAGAGCATGGACGACAAAGGATACTCCTAAAATCACAGGAAACAACAAAAGAAAAGAACATAGAGAAAAGCTAAAATAGTAATGCTTTCCTATCACGTTGAATAACACTAAAAGGAACCTCTCTAAAGCATGTGTCCGCGTAAAAGCCAAAAACACCTACTACTGCAGAATATATTAAAAGATGAAATCAGCTTTGTGAAGATGTGTGCATATTTTGCTAACCTAAAAAGTGAAGAAATAAAAGAAAAAAGAAAAACAGATTTCTCCACCTCCTTCTAAGTATAGTCTCTGACTCTCCTTTGCATCCTTACCTTCCTGAGATTTCTAAATTTAATGCAATTTTTGTTTAGACATGAAAGAAGGTTCAGGCCAACTCAAGTTCTGCAGAAAACTATGATGGAATTAATATACAACTTTCTAATCAAGTAAATATATCAAGGAAATATTCTTACTTGCAACTTTGCATATTTTTCAAATAAGCATAAGCAATCAAATTGTTTTTGATCCAATCCGTAAGAATCAATAAAAGAGGTAAATCCCTTATGATACACCAGATCTGGCTCGGTCATTGATAGAGTGAATAGATCTGCCATTTCTTGAAATCTCTCTTCTGATTCAAAATCGTTGTAACGTGTATACCTCAACCCCCCCCATAGATGAAATAAATCAAAAAATGGATTTTTGTAATCTTATTGGAACTGTCCATATCCAGTTCATCCTTAAAGAAAACGCTTCTTTTTCAAGTCCCCAACATATAGGTCCTCAAAATTCTAGGGGAGAAAATCCTTATCAAGCAAAGCCAAAAAATTTAGCAAAAATGGGCAAATAAGTACAATTTTCCAGCTTATCAAAAAAGTATAATTTTCCAAAAACGTAAAAATGAAAAATGTTTGGTACAAGGTAGATATTAATTTTAGTGTAATAGATTCTGTAGAAACAATACCATAGCAAGCAGATTATTTTGCAAAATATATTACAAACAAATTAAATGAAAAAACTAGTAAGTTGTTAACAGACCATTGTGCTAAAACAACATACCTCATCATCATCGTCAAAACTCAGTTCATAGATGCCTTCATCATTTAGCCATAAGTTGTATATTATTATTCTCGTTCCGTGTCGTCCAATATCCTCAAACTGGGAATAAAAACAAATTAGAGACACACATAAGCATGTTTATAAATGCATCCCTAAGGTAGAAAAAAGTAACCATCTAATGGTTTAAACATGTTATGTGAAATTATGCAGTGAGGATATCAAACATTATGGTTCTGTAATGGCATTAGGAAACATCCTAATAATGAGGCAAGAATTTAATGTCAGAGGCAGTGGTGGGCTGGTGGCACCAACACATTGTCTATGATAAAACAACAACAACAATAACTAAGAATAAATATCAAACTCGTTGGAATCGGCTATATGAATCATTTGTCTCCACTCCTTTCTACTCTATAAATAGCTACAACTGCACTAATGTCAAGGGATTGTAGATCTTTTGTAACAACTTCCCTCAATATAGTTGAGGTCTACCTCTTTCCCATTAGCACCGTCCACCATCAATGTTTCACATTTACAAACTGGGACATAAGAGGGTCTATATAAGATATGACCAAACCATCTCAAACATCGTTCTCTCATTTTATCCCGAGTTGTGGTACATGTACCTTTTGTCGAATGTAGTCATTTTAAATCTTATTCAATCATGTGTGACCATATATCCATCTTTAACATCCGCATATCTACAACATTTATCTTGTGAACATGTTGGGCATTTATACCCAACATTCACTCCCGTATAACATTGCAAGTCTCACTGCCATCTTACAGAGATTTCCTTTCACTTTGTTAGATATCTTCCTACCACATAGCACACTTCCTACAACATAGCACACTTGCATCACTCCTCCCTTCCATACATCCTATTTTAATTCTATAAATTACATCTCCATGCATCATATGACCCTTCTTAAAATAGAGCCTAGATATCTAAATTAACTGCACTTTGGCACCCCAACGCCATCCAATCTAACCTCAACTCCATTTTGCTCGAGTAAAACTCACAATGCATGTATTATGTCTTACTTTTGCTTAGCCTAAATCCCTAATGTCAACACCATTCTTCTTTACATGTATTATATTTTACTTTTGCTTAGCCTATCCTGGCTCTCAAGAGTGCTCCTCCGTAATTCCAACTTTTAATGGTATAAAAAAATCCTACCTATTAACAAAATGGGATATTGAGAAGAACATTCCCACAAACTTCCACAATGAGATTGTTCACTTAGCATAATTTGCACTAAAATATTATACATCCAACTAAGAATTATGCTGAAAAGTATATGTTGACCACACCGGTGTTATTCGCCCTTTAGCAAATGCTTAAGGATATAGGTAAAAACCAATAACAAGAAAATGTATTTCCCACACTAGAATTCTACTAATGCATCCAAATAAAATTTTCTAGCTTCTTCAAGAAAAATATTATGTTTAACAAGGTTTCAAATACTAATGTATGTGTATATATATATATAAATATATATATATATGATGGGTGGACATTTGACCAATTTGGTCAACCATCTATCGACCAATTTACATATTTACCGATTTACCAATAAAGTTTTACCATTTACCAATCAATTTACCAAATTGACCAATTTACCATGCAAGGGTTGGCTTTGTTCCAAAAAAAAAGAATTAAAACAAAAAAAACTTGACTTGAATGATCCTGTATTAAAAGCTAAATTGGCTAAGGGAATGGGTTATAATTATTCCAAAGAACCTGCACGGCTCGATGATCTTTTATATATTTTTTCCAGTAGTAATTCTAGGTACCACTGCATGTCATGTAGGATTAACAGTTCTGCCGTCAATGATTGGTGAACCTGCAAATGCATTTGCTTTTGGGTTCTTTACCATTTTGTCTAAATAATTTACTGACAATTTAGTATTTACCGATTTACCAAACCATTTTTACTAAATAACTTCGGTTTGGCTCGGTAAATCAATAATTAACGAAGTTTGCACACCCCTATAGTACTTTAAATACCTAAAACATCTATTAATTTTAGCATGTGACTATCAAGCTCTCTTGTAGTTTTTCTTTTCTTTTGCGCCTATGAATGTCCAATAAACCAAATTCTTATATAAGAAATGGGAAGTCATTTTTCTTGAAAAATATTCCCTAATGTCAAATATATCTACATTGAATAATTTTCCTCCAGAACTACAAAATGCAGAAAAAAATTTGTTTTGAAAAAACTATTCTACAAGAAAAAAATCATTTTCTCTACTAGTGGAAAACAAATTGGCGTATCACCAAAAAATCATGCACCTAGAACTTTTGAGTGATGGGCCTATAGCGTTGGAGGACATTGAAGACAATGTCCTCCTTGTTGATAAAATCAAGACACATAAAACTAAATCATTCCATAGTTTAACTTGAGACTAACTCAATAAACCTGTTGCATAAGCTCATCCTTTGATGTGAAAGGAGACCATTCAAGAATCGTTTTCAAATTGGCAGACCAATCATCTTGTGAGCTATAAATTATTGGTTCTGCCCAATGGCCAGAAATGTCAAAATCTACCTGAAATGTAAGCAAAACCAACGGTGCAAGGTCAGGATAACAAGTAATGACTAAGACATGCTTTAACAGAAATTCTAAATTAAGAATAAGAGGAATTACCATAGGAACAATAACATCATCCTGCCCAGTTTTCCGCAAAAAAGTATAGGATAAAAGACCAACACTCTGAGTTGCCTTGCTAAAAGAAAATTTTAAAAAGAGAAATCAGCTTCAAAAATCAAACTTGGATTTCAAGATAGTTTTATGCATATGATAGTTTGCCCCTTTTTCCTGAACTGTGATGCTATATTAATTTCATCCTTCATGATAAAATGTCAAACATAGTTGTAAGATTTCTGAAAGTGAGCATTTTATAGCAAACAAAATTATGTCAAGATAGGAAAAATATTCAGAGGTACAACTTGGATTTGCTCTAGATTCCGCTTCAGGTAATAATACCCATTGTCAAGAAATCAAAACACCAATTACATTATGCCTTTCTTACAAAAATGCCACTGAAAGAGAAATCAGATAGTGAAAGAAAACGCCCAGATGTGTATTTAAAAAGTGGGAAGGATGGTCCTAAGGACTCATCAAATGCTTGCAATATTTCTGTATCCAATTATTTTAAAGAAAAAAGAAAGCAAGGGTTGATGCACTCCAAGAAAAAGATATAGAACTTTCTTTGATTTTATCCTTAAGTTTGATAATTTAGATTTTTCTATTTAGGACTATCATGTAACTTCCCATTCAGGAATACAGGTTTATTATTTTTTAGGAACTTTCGATTTTCATTAGGAATCTTCTAATTTAATGGAGTCAAAATCCTTACTGAACAAGGAAAAGTTTGTTTAGGAATCTTTGTTCCTTTTTTCTTCTTTTTTGAGAAGAAGAAGATGGGGAAAGAAGGGGGGGTGTCTGATAATGGAATTATGAGTATTTTTACATATTTGGATGAATGAGTTCCTAGCATGTCTCCCCTTTCTTCCCCTTCTTTCCTTTCATTCAAAATATTGCTGAAACAATACCATGCAATACTATAGCAGCTATCAGTCGCCAAATACTTCTGAATGTAATTTAATTCAATTTCCCAACCTCAAACTCTGTTCTTATCAAAACTCTACAACTCAACAATTCATTGAACATGTATCCATTAGGAAGCACTGATCAGGGGATTTGCCAACATTACAGATCTTCTCAAAATAAAAAAGTCTTTAGTGCGTAACCAAAAGGTATGATTCCGAAAAGAAAGAGAGGAATAAAAGAATAACAAATAGAACATTCCATAAAACACATAAATTCAGCTGAGATATGAATTTCCATATGCAAAAGAGGGAAGAACAAAACATTACCTTGCATGAGAAGCACGGCTGAAAACAATAACATCAGCGCCCAATCTGATGGTACTAGTCTTGAATCCATTACCATCTGAAAACATGCTAGCCTTAAGAAATGCAAAATCTAGGAGTTGAATACAAGTAAAGCAGAAAAACCAAATTTGATGGCAACTAAAGCATACATCCCAAGAAAATATATGAACAATATTGCATAATAATCATCTTAATTATTACTACCACCTCAGCACCATCAATAATACAGCTTACATAACATTAAGAATACTTGCCAGGAGCTTGTTAGAAAGATCTTACAGCAAAAAGTTATGTTAGTTCCAAAAAAGATCAATAAAAGCCCAGTTCTGCAGGCCAACTTGATTCCTTTCATTTTTTTTGCACACAATTCAGTTTCTCAATTCTCCTGAGTTGGAAATGACATGAAAGTACCAGTCTCAGAAGAACCTAACCAAGCTTATCACATTGATCTTCCCTAAGAAATTAACAAATGGCGAAGGAGAAACAGAGAAGGCCAAGCAGCAAATCAAACAACTCATCTAGCAAGCCTCCATAAGCACTCCAAAATCCGAACAACTTCACAGCATTTGAAACTATAACAAACATCAAATAAAGTTCCATTCAGGCACATATTATCATTACAAGTCTCCAAATGCACACACATCAAGTTTCCATAGTTGTTCGCTCCTTCCATCTTAACACCTAGGACCCAAACCATATTTTCCAATATTTGTACCCAAACTTCTGAGGCCACTTCCCTGAAAAAGTTAAGACCTAACTCCTTTCCTATATCTAATTTCAACTTTACTCCATTAGCGTATCTGTAACATTAAATACTTGAGGTCTTGAACACACTTCTATAAGTTCAGATTCTGTCAGCTTCAACCTTAGATCTGAGACTGCGTAACAGCTTTTAAGCCCACTAATTTCAGGGCTTTAAGCACCAATATCATTTTGGAAATTGATACACAGAAATCATGCAGAAAGCAAATACAAAAATCTGGATACCCATAATTGAAGGTGACAGCCAAAAGGTGAAAATAACACAAAAGAAAATGTGTCCAAGAGAGGGAAAATAGTCACTTAATGTCAACTATCATGCAAAATGGAATGAAAAGCTGCATTCAAAAGAAAACCAGATAATTACATTGTCCAATCGTTTTGTTTGATTTCTTTGAAGAATAGCCCAAGCTCATGCATTTCCGGATAGATACAGGATCCATCCCGCCACCATCATCTGTATAGAACATAAGAAATTATGGCTTTCAACATTAATAAAAAAAATGGCACATGAATGAAAATGCATCCTTCGATCAATAGCAGCAGTTGACGCATATGGATGCATGCCTTGGAACAATAAAGCAGGAGAGTTGTCCTTCAAGATATCAATTTTATCAACCTTCACAAAGGTTGCACCATTCTGAATCTGAAAACAAAAGCAGGCGCATGAACGCAGCTTACTCATCTAATCCAACAAGAAAGTTGAAAAAGTTGTTTGGTACCCTTAGTCCACTCCAACAAGAAAAAAAGAGCAGGAGAGATGAATAGTTACATGAAACTAAAAGATAAGTAGTATTGTTGCCCCTTTTCTTTTGGAAAGATTACTAAAGATGCATCATCTCTTCCCTCGACACATTTGCTCTTTCTAGCATATGTTTCAGATTTTTATAATGATTTACAACTCTAGCATGAGAATTTGGAGTAGTTACCTAGCCATGTAGAAATTTTCAAAGAACGGTATAGGAAACTTAAAAGTTTTTATAATCTAAATATAACAAACTGCCATTATATTGCACACGCACCACCTTCTCAGGGGGAAAAAAAAGAGTGCTCCCAAAAAGAATTAATTATCACACTTCCTCAAACTATACTGAAGGAAGCAGCTGGATGCATACCTAACAACTACCTCCTGAAGCCCACAACACCCAAATCTGAGAGAAAATAACTCACCAAAACTTATCAACTATATTTCATTTATCCTTTACCATCAACCAAAGATCAAAAAGAACTAGATGAATCTAAGACTAAAAAGACAATGAACAACAAACAACTAAAGAAAGCAACAAAAATGACACTGCAACTTGCAACTAAGGTGAACAAAATCAGAATCAGGATTGGAAAATGAACACATATCAAACATCTCAAGCTTGGATTAAGAGAGGGAGGGAAATCAGCTTTCTTACTACAATTGTGAAAAGCTAATGCAATCTATAATACTACAAGAGAAAGAGAAGGGGAAGAACACAAAAACAGAACCTTCAGTTATGCAATTGCAAGATGTTGATCATTGCAGCACAACAGTTCTTCTCTAACCCAAGCACTTTCCTTACTAACAGTTCCAAAATTTAATTATCAGCTAACATATGCAAAATCTCTAAACTTTTGGTTTAATGCCCTACATTCTTTCCACATATACCAATATCAACTGAAATGTAGGCCTTAAATTTCTGTTTCAGCTATCCATATCGTGATACAGAACTTAGATAACTGATGTGCAGCAAGGAAAAGGGTAAACAAAAAGACATAATTGTATGGCATATTATAAAACTAATGTTTATTATTAATTAATGAGTAAAAAATAAATGAAGCTTGACTTGAATAGTTGAGTGGTACCTCATCAACAGCATTATCCAGTAGTTCAGCAATTGCTGTCAAAACACAATTACATAACTAAGAATGAGAAAGGAAACTTAATCAAAGTAAATACAATATATAATAAAATTTTATATTATAATCTGAGTACTGTGACATTTTGAAGGAGGTGCTTACTATGTCAAAACTAACTTCAATTCGACTAACAGTAATACAAAATAAGTAAAAAAAATTGAAGTCAGCGTTATTTCTTCCGTTTTACCGATTAACAAATTAATAAAAAATATACTATAACAAATAATTACCTCCGAAAGCCCATTTATGTGAAGTTGCATTTGAATGAAGAAACTTTGGATGAACTCTTGCATGCTCTAACTCACCTGTAAATTAAGGATTAAAAGACAATAACTAGGGCATAAATTTCCCATAATGATGAAAACAAACATGATAAATAAGCAACTGAAAAAACTGAGACCTGGAGGCAGAGAAGTTCTAGCTGTGAGAACCACATCATAAGCTCCAGCTTTCCAGAAACTGCGGCAAACGAGACTTTCAGACTGCGGGACAGGGGCCCGCGCAGGTGGTGTTACCACGGTTTCTTTAGAGCTCTGATTCTGCTGCGGCTGTGGTTTTGGTTTTGGTTTCAATGAAAATGATGAGGATTTGTTAGTTGTTGTTGGTATAACCACTGGTACGCCATCATCGTCTTCATCGCTGCTACTATCGATTTGTACCACATTGATCGGTTGCGGTTTCTGCTCTTTTTTATGAGGCATTTTTATCGTGTGTTAGTGTTTAGGGTTTCGGTTTATTTCTTTCGCAAAAAGGAAAATGATAATTTTTCAGTTTTGATTGAGAGTTAGCATTTGATTCTTAGGTGTAGCCTGAAACCGGGAGCTCTCTCCGATCATCACTCTTTCAAATTTTATGTACCAGTAACATTCCCGTGCACGGGTAAGAAAAATAAATAATATTGAAAGGAAAAAAATATTCTCTCTCCGTTGATCCACTTTAACAGTGATAAATGAACGCTTTATCTTGTTATACTTTGAATATTGATTTGAAATTTTAAAAATATATTGATTATTTTTTTTAATTTTATCAATATTTATTAAGCGTAACTTATTTTTACATTTTCATTTAAAAATAGCAATTTAGACATTTTATTATATATTTTTATAAGATTAATAAATTTCAATCATTTTTTAATACTTATGAAAATACTAAATGTTGTAACGTGGAACGAATATAATTGAGAGTATAAGTGAAATATATATATTCCAAAGAAGTTGACATGTGATATTTTTTAAATGAATGATCTTTTATTGCTTTTGCCACATAAAATTTTTAGTGATCACACATACAATTATAATGTCACATAAAATTTTTAATTTCGATAATGTCACAAAATTTAATTAGTTATAGTGTTACAGAAATATTGATATTAATTACTATTCAATTATTATAATTAATAGCATATATTAGTAAAAAATTATTTTAATATTATAATCTAATTTTTAATTCAAAATTATAATAATTTTAATATCAATTATCATATTGATATGTATTATAACTTATTTTTTAAATAAATATTACTATAATACTGATATTTAATATCATTATAATCAATACAATTATCATTTATTATTATGAATGAAAATTTTATATTTAAGAGAATAATAGAGAAGAAGTCTTGCTTTATGCACGGGAGTTTTCTTGCTTTATGCACAAGGGCTCTATGGTAATCTAAGTTGTGGCGATTGAGGGTTTTTACGGCTGCTTGAATGGCAGAGTTGGAGATGGAGATGGCACATCTTCTAGTGACAAGTGATTAGGAAGCACCTTTTGATCTGGTAGATGGTCCCCAAAAGGAACCACAAGTTACTGATTACTAGTTGTGTCTGGTTGGTCGTTTATTGACGGATAGGCGGGTCAATTATGCAACAATGAAGAGTATATTGGCCAGTCTATGGAGACCTCGCCGGGGAATTTATATATCGAAAGTTGAATTGAAGGTGTTTCTTTTTAAGTTTTTTCATAAGGTAGATATGAATAGAGTGTGGAATGGCGGCCCTTGGTCCTTTAACAATAATGTTTTGATCTTACAAAAGATCCTTTTAAGGACTGATCCGCTAACAGTTCCACTTTTCTTTGTCGAACTATGGGTGCAAGTCCATGATTTGCCAATTGGATTCATGTCTGAGGCAGTTGCCAAACAATTCGGGGATTTTATTGGATCATTTGTCTTTTATGACCCCAATAATAAGGTTAGAGGATGGAAGCGCTATATGAGAATCCGAGTCAGTGTGGATGTGTGGAAACCCTTAAAGCGATGGAAGAAAGTTCGTAACTCCAGTGGTGCACTATTGTAAGTAAACTTTCGCTACGAGAAGTTACCCTCCTTCTGCTTTGTATGTGATCTCCTTGGCCATAGTGAGCAGTTTTATGAACAGTTGTTTGAGGTGTCTAAGGATGAGGTTCACCTTGGATGGGGTTCATGGTTGCGGGCTAATATGCGGCAGTCAGCAGTGGAGGCTGAGGAGAGCCAATGGTTCAAGGATGCTCAAGGAAGTTGGTTGCATAAGGAAAGTAGTCATAGGAGTGTTTGTCTCCTATGAATGCGGCAAAAATGGCGGGCAGTAGTAGAGTTAGTGCTAGTGTCAATGTTGGCCAAGGTCGACAGTTGGCTACTCATGCTCATAATATTCTTGGGTTGGATACTTTTGAAACTAGCCCAAGTGAGGATAAGTCTGATGCTATGGATTTGGGAGAAGGGAAAAAAAGGCCTAGGGTCTATGAGGTAGGCCTAAATGGATCTGTCCAAGCTCCTGAGGCTATGCTAACTTTTGAGGGTGGTATTATTGTTTAGGGCTCTCATGGTTTAGCTAGCAATGAATCACATTTGTCATCAGTGGGACCTGAGATTCAGGCCCACCGTGCCCAATGAGTCTCTTAAGTTGGAATTGCTGGGGTTTGGGCAATCCCCGGTCAGTGTTGGCTCTTAATGAGCTAGTTAGACGTTTGAAGCCCACCATAGTGTTTTTAATTAAAACGTTGGTAAATAAGACTAAAATTGAAGAAATAAGGAACAGGTTAAAATTTGAAGGCTGTTTTTCAGTGGATAGTGTGGGGAGAAGTGGTGGGTTGGCTTTGCTTTGGAAATTCCATTCGCAGATTCAAGTAGAGAACTATTCAGCTCATTTTATTGATGCTCGAGTGATTTTGGAAGGCTGTGTCGCTTGGAGATTGATAGGTTTTTATGGGTTTGCAGATAGAAACCGTAGAAGGGATTCTTGGAAGATGTTGCGTACACTAGCAAGTGTTTCGCCTTTACCATGGGCTTGTGTAGGTGATTTTAATGATTTGCTTACTGCAGAAGATAAACGAGGGATCATTGCTCATCCTCCCTCTCTTTTCCGGGGATTCCAAGATGTTGTCGATGATTGTCATCTTATCGATTTATTGTTGCTTGGATATCCCTTTACATGGTCTAATGGCCGGGGAGCAGGGAAGGTGGAGGAATGGTTGGACTGGGCTATGGTTACTCAGAGTTGGCTTGACTTATTCCCAGCCTGGTCCCTTATGAATTTGGTTTTTGCAACTTCGGATCATTTGCCTCTGTACCTGCGGTTCAGTTCGACCGTACCGCACCAACACTTATTTCATTTTCGATTCAAAAATGCTTAGGTAAAAGAATCAGATTTTTATGTCAAGGCTGAGTTATGGTGGAAGGAGGGAGGTGAGTCTGTTAGCATTCAACGGAAAATCGAGCAAATGGGGGATAGGCTATCTTGGTGGGGTAGGTCTCTTCGCAACAAGTTCACAGAAGGTATTACCAGGTTATAGTTTGAGCTAGAAGGCTTGCACACTTCCCACCTTTTGGTGCAGTCAGATGCTTTTATAAAGAAGTGTGATGAGTTGAATCGGTTACTAACATAATAGGAACAGTATTGAAAGCAAAGAGCTAAAATTTTATGGCTTCAATATAGTGATTCCAATAGCCGTTATTTTCATCTCACTGCTTCTACTAGGGCCTGGGTTAACCAGATTCATAAGCTTCGTAATGCACAAGGAGAGTGGTGCGATGATGAAGTACAATTAGAAGGCATGGTGCAGTCATATTTTAAGGAGTTATTTTCTGGTTCGGTGTCTAGTTATAATGAGGTTATTGATCATGTTCACCCATTAATTACTGATGATGATAATACTAAGCTTGCTGCCCCTTTTGAGGAAGTGGAGTTCAACACCGCCTTATTTGAGATGCAACCTGATAAGGCCCCGGGTCCTGACGAGATGACACCATGTTTTTTTTAGAAGTTATGGAAAGTCGTGGGATTTGATGTGATAAAGAATTTTCAGGATTGGCTTATGTCTGGTACATTTCCTCTCACTTGAATGACACCAACATTGTCTTAATTCCTAAAGTGGCTAGCCCAGAAATTGTGAAGGACCTACGGCCTATTTCTCTATGTAACGTTCTATATAAAATTGTGTCTAAGGTCTTGGCTAATCGTTTAAAGTTAGTCTTGGACAAAGTGGTGTCAATTAACCAATCTATGTTTGTATCGGGAAGGCTTATTACTAATAATGTCTTGGTAGCGTTTGAACTTATTCATTCTATAAGAAGAAAGGTAACAGGGAAGGCAGGTACTGTAGCTCTGAAGATAGATATTAGCAAAGCCTATGATCGTGTTAATTGGGGATATTTGTGGGCTATGCTAGTAAAGCTCGATTTTTGCAATAGATGGGTTGAGCTTATTATGCTATGTGTGTCCACAGTTATTTATACTGTTAAGTTTAATGGTTGTGAGATTGGGCCTATCCGTCCAGAGAGAGGGTTACGACAGGAGGGCCCTTTGTCCCCTTATCTGTTTATTTTATGTTTTGAAGGTCTCTTGGCTATGATTAGAGGAGCAGAAAGGAAGGGTGATTTACATGGGTGTAAGGTAGTTAGAGGGGCTCCAAGTGTTTCCCATTTATTTTTTGTGGATGATAGTTTTCTTTTCTTCAAAGCCTCCCGTCTGGAGTGTGATATGCTCAAGAATATTTTGGGTCGATATGAACTCGCTTTGGGGCAAGCTATTAATTTCCAGAAATCGGGAATTTTCTTTAGTTCAAATGTTGGGGAGCAGGAAAGAGCTATTATTTATAATGCATTGGGGGTATTTTCTTTATTAAACCACAGTAAGTATTTGGGGCTACCGTCTCTCATTGGGAGAAGTAAACAAAGTATTTTTGCGTTTATTAGGGATAGATTGTGGAAATGTTTACAAGGGTGGAAGAATAAGTTTTTGTCCCAAGCTAGAGAGGAGACTTTAGTTAAAGCCGTAGGGCAAGCTATTTCGTCATATTGTATGAGTGTGTTCTTGTTGCCTGTTTCTATGTGTTATGAACTGCAGAAAATGTTGAATTCTTTTTGGTGGGGTAACAAGGGGGAGGACAAAAAGGGGATCCATTGGCTTAGTTAGGATCGCCTGTGTATGCCCAAGGATCAAGGTGGTCTGGGTTTTCACCATTTGCATAAATTTAATCTGGCTCTTCTTGGCAAACAAGCTTGGAGACTCTTAACCAACCCAACTTCTCTTCTTGCTCGAGTTTACAAGGCTAAATATTTTCCTATAGGGAATTTTCTAGAAGTGTCCTTAGGGGTCCAATCCTAACTTTAATTGGAGGAGTATTATGGAGGCTAAGAAGATTTTGGTTGAAGGGGTTAGATGGCTTATAGGCTCGGGGGATTTGGTCCGGGTTTGGCATGACCCTTAGATTCCCTCTTCGCTGGGTTTTACTATTGTCTCCTCCGGTTGATGGTTTGGAGGATCTTTGTATTGCTGATTTGATTTGTGACAATAGTCATTTATGGGATGGGGAGTTTGTGAGGGGGATTTTTGCTCCACAGGAGGCTGACTGTATCCTTAGCATACCTTTGAGTATGCATAGAGTGGAGGATGTGTATGTGTGGCATTGGACAAAAAGAGGGCAGTATGAGATTAAATCTAGGTATAGGTTGGTGTTGCAGATGATTGATCCTCGAATTATAAGTGAGGAAAGGGGTGGAATGGAAGTTTCTTTGGCATTTACATATTTCGCAGAAAGTTAAACATTTTCTTTGGAAAGCAGCTCGCTAGATACTTCCCACGCATAGTAAATTAAATAAGTGGGGTATATTTGTTTATGATGCCTGTGATGTGTGTGGGTCTTGTGAAACAATTTGTCATGTGCTACTTGGGTGTCCTATGGCTATAAGGTGCATCCAAGGGTTGCATATGTCTGCTCCAAATGTTTCGAATGATGATTTCTTATCATGGTTTGGGCAGGTTTTTCAACAAGCTGATATGAAGCTTATAGAGGAGTTAGCGGTGTTGTTGTGGTTTTTATGGTTTAATCGAAACCAGCTTGTATGGAAGGGGGTCACTAACACGCCTAAGGTGGTGATAGCACAGGTGCATAGGTACCTTAATGATTGGAGAGCGGCTCAGTCCTGTAAGCGGTTGGTTTTTAATAAAGGCAGCATTCCAGGTGTTACTCGTTGGGTCCCTCCTATAGCTGGGAGTTTGAAGTGTAATGTTGATGCTTTGATTTTTGAGGATAAACAATGTACAGGTTTTGGGGCAGTCCTTTGAGATGTTGTTGGTCATTTTATTAGGGGGGTTACTGGGCTTGTGGCTGGTTTGCGGGATCCTCAAATGGCTGAGGGAGGTCTTGTCATGGTTGAAAACCCAGGATTTTGGTCCTTTATCAGTAGAAATGGAAGCTAAGGAGGTTTGGCTCGCGTTGGTATCTACCTAAGAAGATCTGTCTGAGTTTGGTGTTGTTGTGGATGACTGTAGGATGCTAAAAGACAAGGCAAATGTTAGTGCGTTCTATTGGACAAGACGACAAAATAACTGTGCTGCTCATGCTATGGCTAGGGTGGCCAGTTTACATGCTGGTCTTAAAGTATGGAGGTCTGTTCCATACCAAGTTTCTGAAATTATTGTTACTGATATGGCTTTTTAATAATATACATTTCTTTTTTTTTAAAAAAAAAAAAGAGAATAATAGAGAAAATTAATGAAAAATACTTATTAATAGTGTTATTAATGATAAATATCCAAAATTTTTAATATTTATTTGTCTTAAAATTGTAATATGTAGTTGTCTTTATTAATTTTAATCATAGTTCTGAAAATTGGACCGAATTGGTCGGTTCGATCGATTTAATCGGGAACCGAACAATTGTCAGGTCCAAGTTACATAAGAAACCAGCAAGAACCGGACCAAAATCAATCAAAAATGGGTGAACTGGATAGATTAAAAATTGGTTCGATTTAAATCTAGATTTTTGTCTCTAATTGTGGGCCTTTTTAAAATTGGGGCCTCTTAATTGTTGGACCCAATAATTTTTTAGTTTTGGGCTCTTTTTATTTCTAATCCAAGACCCTATTATATTAATTAAAATAATTAAAATTTTCAACTTTAAATACAAATGTGAAAAATAATATTTTATTTTATTGTAATTAATTGATTTTATTCAGTATTAAATTTGGTAATATTTTGTTCTTTTTGTTTAAGATTATATACTTATTATTCTTTTTTTTCTTATAGAAGTCAAATTTGAAAATGTTTTTTTATTTGATATCAAAATTTTTTTATCTTATACTTTCAATTTTATTTAATAAATATATTTAAAAATATTATATATAAAAATCCGATTGAATCGTATTGAACCCGGTTGAACCCTCCGATTCAGTGATGTCACAACCCAAAACCGTGGGCTGGACGGCACTAGGACCTAGGTAAGCTTAATACTGCTGAGGCCCGTAGTAAGCCTAAACTATTAAAATCCATTTCTATTATCATTTGACTAAGGGAATAGTAAGCCTATATTATGACATTATTCATAAATTAATTAGAGTTAACATTTCTGTCCCAGTTTTAATATTAAATACTGTTCATAGCTCGGACTATATCCATTTAATAAAAATACATTCTCATGTAAATATTTATTTGTCATAATATGATCAAACTATTCCTATCATATAATCTTCAAATATCCAAAAAAACACTCCACAATTTATTTATAATCACATGATAATTTCTTTTACATAACCAAATATTAATTAAACATCCTAACTGCGGAACCGAATAAAAATACTCGAAATAACTTAAGTCAAGAAATAGCTCATACTAATATTTTTAAGGTTTGAGACAACCGCTGATTCTCTACAGAGAAGGAAGCAGAGTTTTATATACCAGCAATACTTTTATGCTCTGAAAAATGTTTTATGGATGGGGGGTGAGTTTCACTAAACTCAGTAAATAATAATAAATAATACAAACTCACACATTTAAGCAGTATGCTTTCACAATATATATAAAATGGACATACTTTACAAGCACGTGTCATACATCAGCACCTTCAAACAAATCACATTCAGATTTTTCACAACATGTGAAAATTGGTCAATAAAGTCACAAATCCACCTATTGGCCCCCGGTCAATTTCCATTATAATAATATACATATATCGGAGAGCCAATCCCCCATGCCTAGCCCACTAATCCATAATGACACACGTCGTCCCAATTTTCACCCAGATACAAAGCACATTATTTTCACATCGCAATTAGTCACCAAATACAATCAATACAATAAATGCAATATATGAATGTAATTAAGGGCGAAAATTATATAAATTTATAGAATCAAAATATCATATATTAAAGACTGAGATTATAGAACTGAAATATTATATTTGAAAAATGAAGGATATCAATATAACAATAGAAATAGAGAATGATTCATGATTATTTTGATTGATATAAAGAGTATATGATATGCATATGAAATGCATGTATACAAGATGGTGTACGCCATTTATTATTACTCACAGTGATCACAGAATAAATTCAGGCCTGTCCTGGGTTCTGATTTGGAGGAGCAGTAGAGGAACTTAGCCAATCTAAAAATCCAATCAGATAAACAATTCCTTTAATTAAAAAATTAATTAATTAATTTAATAAACTTGTCTGTTTATTTTATTTTTTCGACTAAATTTCTAATATTATTTTCACAAAAATATAACTGTCCACTTATTTTAATATAATCCAGCTTTCTAAAATAACCATATTGTATATTAAACAATTATTCAAATAATAATTATAATAAACTCTATAACTATAATAAACCTTTAATTCAAAAATCCTCAATTATATATTTCTATTAATTCACTATATAACCTTACTATTTATCAGCAATTAATTTATTCACTTATTTTGTATCTAGTCTAGATATCAATT
>CANUEX010079126.1:0-20229 GCA_948099535.1 Jatropha multifida | reverse complement strand
TAATTCACCATAGAACACAATTTTGTACTGCAGGAATTGCCTGTTGAGTGTAAATATGTATTACAGAATCAAAAACAATCATACCAAATGAGAAAATTCATATTATAGGAAAATTTTGCATAACCTCTTTATTATAATATGCAACGATGGGAGCTCTATATTACAATCATTCAATATTAATAATTAATTAGCATTGTTTCAGTAAATAATACTATTTTTTATCCATTAAATAATTGTAGTAAATTTGAAAAATTAAATTAAAACATTCTTTATTTTATAATTTATAAAAAGCTTCTTCCTTTGAATAATTTCCGTAACTAATCTTTAAAATTGTTGGAGATAGAACTAATTAATTTTGGGTGGTAGAAAGGAAATACTCCTTGAAGACATGATTTTGGCCATAATGAAAAAGATCATGAACCACCTTCACCAAAAGCAAACCCAACTCTTGGTAAGTCATTCAAGGCTGTGTCTTTTATTCACTCAGCAGTGGCTATGGATGCAGACAACCAACGAAGCATGGAATTTGTCGAAGGAGTTCCTATTTGAAGCTGGTGAATATGAAGAGTTTAAGAAGAGAATCTGAAGTTTTAAGATTGCCTCAAGCCATGGAGTTTCCATTTCAACTTCAGGTGACACAATTAAACTTGAAATGAATCTAATTTAATTAGTTATGTGGTTGCTTACATCGATCCTAACCATAAAGTTACCTCTAGAGTTGATTCTACTGCAAACTTTACTTGGAACGGCAAGTTTATAATCTCCATTGACAATTCTTTGATTTCCAAGAGACTAACTTATGCTTGACATTTGAAATCTATTAAGCAAGGTCAGCAAAATTCAAGAAAGACAAGAATATTGGCTTTGCACTAGTACTTGTGCAAAACGGGATACCCATTGAAAATTAGGTTTATGTTTGTTTCTTAGAAATCCTTCACATTCTTTTTCCTAGAACTAGAATTACATATCAACAAGAAGGAAGCCCATGGCTATTCGTTTAGCGGGAAATCTTTCGATGCAAATTCTTGGCGTTCTGCGTTTGTTTCAAATAAAGCAACTACCAAAAGTTCAGATATACCAAAAGGTTCCTTAGCAGTTTACGTTAGGGAGATTGAGAAGAAGCGTTTCCGGTTCCAATATCATATCTAAAAGAGCCTTTATTTTAAAGATTCATTAGACAAAGCTGAAGAGGAGTTTGGCTTTGACCATCCAATGGGTGGTTTGACAATTCCTTGCAGAGAAGATATTTTCCTTCGCGTCTCTTCCAACTTCAAAATAGTTCAACAAGGGTCAGCAGAGGCAATTAACATATCACATAGAACAATTTTTAAAGGCAGGAATTGCCGATTGAGTGTAAATGTACACTTCTATTACAGAACCAAAAGCAGTTCCACTAAAATAGAAATTCTTATACTTAATTTTAACACAAATTGACTTCTCACTTTTCTACGTTAATGTCATTATTGATTATAGTAGCTAGCGTGGCCAATTTTGTTTCTAACCATTGTTAATCCATGCCTACAGAAAATATAGTACAAGCTTCAAAAAAGAAGCATCTAATGTCAGTCTAATCTATAGAATAATTCTGTCCTACCATACCACCACTTCTTCAATAACTTCCTATCACCAGGCAAAAGAATACCTTTTGCTCTGCATTTACATATCAGAACTCTGACTAAAAAAACCTATGGGGGGGGTCAAAGAAATTGTATACAGCAAACGAAGGAAGGCGGCTTCAGCCTTCTTCATCGTAATCTTCCTCTTCCTCATCCTCATCTATTCTTCCATTGAAGCTGGCAAGATGAACAGGATCGATATCCATTGTTTCAATATGTGCAAGTGACCAGCCAGATAACCCGTTCTTCATTTTCAGAGTAGGTTTTGCTGTGGAATTTGTGGGGGTAGCTGTTAACACTGATTCAGACTCTCCATTCTCATCTAAGCCTACATTCAGATCAAAGTCATGAACTGGCGCTTGTGGACTTCTACTACCTTGAATATTCTCCCTCATGTCTTCAAGTTCATCAACATTTTCTGGACTTTCAATTGTTGGACTGGGCTTCTCGCCATGACTAAGGTCTGGGTCATCTTCGAATTTCCCAGATTGTGCGGCTCTACTGCCTCGTCCACGCCCTCTACCTCTGCCCCTGCCCCTGCCCCTTCCTCTGCCACTGCCACTTGTGTGGACAGCCTCATGCTGCCAATGAAATTATGGTATCAAGGACTAATGCAATTATTAAATGGAACATTAATCAAACTGATAATATGCATATTAAAAGTTAACATCTGATTACATAGAAAGTTACCCCTAAAACCATACAGCTGCAATTATCCAACATAAATAATATTCTGTTTCCTTTTCAATTTCATTGCAAAACATGAAAACTTACCATTCTGCTCCTATTGAGCTCCTCTTCACTGTCAGTATCTTCATCATCAGCAACTTTCCTGAAGCGCATTAAAAGTTCTATTAGTCATTAAAATAAAATAAAAGTTTCAATACAAACCAATAAAAGATACGAGGCTCCAATTCAAACCTTCTCTTGGCGACGAAACGGTCATCCCCAGTAGTATCAGAACCACCTAAATCAGGAACTCTGCTAACAATTTCTCTCAGAAAATCAAAGACATTAAATGTCTGTACACACTGTTTCCTGTATATTTCAGGGTAGAAGTTAGACCACTTCTAAGGAAAGAAGACATGAAAATAAAAATATCCCTAGGTGAGGATAAAATCGGAGTGTGTGATGGTAATTACATGTCTCTGTTCTAGCAGTCTAGGACCTAGAACCAGATAATCATCCCAAAACACTACTAAATGTACACTTACAAATGCAATGAATTCAAGGTCTTTGCTCCCCTTTTTAGAGTTATAGCATATGTCCGGTCACATAGATCTTGCAAAAATAGTTCCAATGCTTTGGCTGTACAAGTAATCAACAAAAATAAGCATGAAAATTAATTGAATTTTACAAGGGGAAAGGGAGAATTAACCGCTAAATTCTTATAAGCCCGGCCAAAAATTACTCACAGACGAGAAGAGGCACAGCCATGGCAATCTTTCCCACATCCTCATCTGCTTGCATGATCTTCTTAATCCGAGCCTGATAAAAAATAGCAAGATCAGATACATTATCATAGTCAAATTAAAATGAAAAAAGAAATCATAATACAAAACAGAAATAAAATTAACAGCATGCAGTAATTTAAGCAAATACCCACTGATGGAACGCTAACATCTTGACACAAAGTAAGTAGTTTATAAAACCAATAATGAGTTAAAAACCCAATATCTTTCCTCGAATTGCAACAGTATGCAAAGACAATGAATTGAATAGTAAGCTTCTATGCAAGTCCTTTGTAGCAAAGAACAAACTCCAATAACTCTCTAGCATAACTTAATATGTTTAATACCAAGAACTAAAGAAATCTTATCTCAACAGAAAAAGACCTTTAAATAAAACGTGTTTAGATTAGTCAGAAGCAGCTTCTTTGAATTTTAAGTCAACTTTTTCATTTTTCAGAACTTAAGAGTGTTCCATTCAATCAAAGGCGTTGTTTGAATTCCATTAGATTACAATCACAGCAAAGCAATTTAAACAAATAAAAAATTGCACCAAGTAAAATCTAAAGGAACATTAACAACTAATAACTACACATTATATTTCCAATAGTAACAAGTATTTAGTACTAAGAAACAAACAGAAACAATAAATACAAAAAACACAAAAAAGCATACTAAACGACTCCAAACAGAGAGGAAGATAAAAAGGTATTTAATGAAAGCAAAAACAGAGTAAATAACCCAAGAAAGAGGAGGAGAGCTTACAGCAGGAAAACGAGTGTCGAGTTTCTTCCTCATGAGGTCTAAACTATAAACTCAGCTGCTAAAACGAGAAAATATGTGTAAAAGCGAAACCCGAGAAAAATCCTCAGTGTTCTGTTGCGGTTGGCAGAGGAGGAGAAGAGAAGATATGTGCGTATATAAAAGAGAGAAGAAAAAGAGAAACTTTGTACAGATGGAATTGAATTTGAAAACTCCAATAAGGAGAGGGTTTGACGGAAGCAAAGAAGGAAACTCCAGAAACTTGTTTTTTTGGGTTTCGATTTTGGGCCTAAAAAGCCCACCGTAGGCCCACTTACTGTTTTATTTCCTCTCAGTTTCTTTTACTTTAATTTTTTATTTTTCTTAATATCTTTATATAAAAATATATTAGCCCGTATATTTTTTTTTCCTGAATATTGAACATGATTTTTTGCGGTAGATCAAACATGCACTTATCACTAAATTATATCTTAATATTTTTTTTTAATACACAGGAGGTTTTATTAAAATAATGTATCATATAGTAAAAATAAGGTAATAATTATTTTTATACATAGAGAAAAAGTAAATAATAAATACCCATAAGAGAGAGAAGGAGATGAACAAGAAAATTATAATATCACTTTAAAAATCCAAAATTAAAAATATTTCTTTTAAAAAAAAAATACGTATAGGGTTTAATTTACTTAAAAACGTTTTTCTCAATTCGAGCAGTCAAAAAGCCAAATCATTGTTTATAATAAAAAATATTTTCTTTTCTGAAAATGGGGCACAATATATAATTTAAGCAAAATTACCTCTGCACTTAATGGAAGACCTTGACATCCATCAACTTAATTAGTTTTTAATCTCAGCTTTTCTGCTTATTTTATCTGTAGTGCTTCAAGACTTGACGCCAACCACCAACTTAATTATTTTTTTTTAGAAATGTCAAGTTTTTTTAAATTAATTAAACATCTAAATATGGTATTCACTTGTTAATTTAATAATATTAAAAAATAATATCCAGAATTCACTTCTTAATTTTTGTAAAAATAAACTCCCAACAATCCCTCTTCTAACAAAAATAGGCTAACCTCTGACTTTGAACCTGATTTAATAATTATTAGTTGTTTGAGTAATTTTTCATAAAATGTAAAAGTTATACATCAAAAGGTTAACCTTTTTACAAATTATTAATCTGTAAAAATTAATTCAAACACTATATTATCGAATATTATAAAATATAACATTTAATCAAATTGTTTACTTAAAAAGTTTTGCTAAACACAACTAACTTTTATCGGTAAAAGTTCAATTATAAAATGCTATGTCAAAATGATATATTCAATATCGTTCCTCTTCTATAATTATTAGCACAAAAGAATTTTTCTATTTTTTAATATCTTTCCTCTTCTAAAAGTTGCTGCAAGGTAGCGCCAAAGTTTAAAAAGAAGATTAAAATGCAGATTTATCTAAATGACTTATCTAGACTCAGTCTGTGGGTCAGTCCATAGATCAAATTCATGAAAATATTTTTTCTTTTAAAAAAAATGGTATTTTTAACTACTCATTAGGAAAAAACGAGTAATTTTTTAAAAATCTCTATTGAAATTGATTTGATTCATAAGTGAGCTCGTAGTAATACATCAAATCTTTCTAAAATATCTAAACTAAACATGTTTTTCATTTTCTTGACAAAAAGAATAGAAATGGTTTTTGTTTCTAAAGAAAATTGAAGGAAAAGAAGTATCCAATCAAACCCAAAATAAAAGATATTGCAAGTCAGATATGCAAATCATCTAACATTGTTGTGTTAGATCATTGCACAAATTATATATATATATATATATATATATATATATACAAATTTCAGATTTCCTAAATCATGATTGATTGAATAGGTAAAAAGCAAATAAGTACAAAGTGTGTATTTTATCTTTTTTATGTATCTATAAATATGAAAAGATTTATCTACACATGGTACGTAAATCCACTTATATACCAAATCAATTATAAATCATTTCTGACTAAGAAAAAAAAGAATTTTGAAAAAAAAAACATTTTGATTAATTTGATGTCCTCGACAACCCATACACTGAGTATTGATAAGAAATTTCCCTATAAATATGTCTCTCCTGATTGATCATATACTTACCAACCTATCAATCCAGCTCTTTTCCCTCCTCCACAGCCACATAGCCATTTCCAATTACAAAGTCTCGAGCAGAATAAATGAGGCTTTCTTGCACCAACTTATGCATTGCAATTTTTTATTTCTTGTGCTTTGGCTTACCTGCTCGTGCTCTGGAAAACAAGAATACTAATGAGACAGATCGATTAGCTTTGTTAGAATTCAAGTCTAGAATAACTAATGACCCTCTTGGTGTCATGAGTTCTTGGAATAATAGCTTTCATTTCTGCCAATGGTACGGTGTCAAATGTGGGAGGAGACGCCAGAGAGTGACGGTGTTAGACCTAAGCTCTCTCATGCTTTCCGGTTCCATATCACCACATATAGGCAATCTAAGCTTTTTAAGAGAGTTGTCCCTTCAAAACAATAGTTTCAGCCGTGAAATCCCTGATCAAATAAGCCATTTGCACAGATTGCAAACATTGTCTCTTTACAATAATTCCATTGGAGGCAAAATTCCTGGTGCAATTTTATCTAATTGTTCTAACCTTGTTTCTATTTATTTGTCAAACAACAAACTGGTAGGAGAAGTTCCTCTTGAGCTTGGAAGGTTATCGAAGCTCAAGTATGTATATTTACACCAAAATAATTTGACAGGAACACTCCCTCCATCTTTAGGGAATTTATCGTGTCTTCAACACCTCTATGTGGCTAAAAACCAATTGCGCGGCAGTATCCCTCATACTTTAGGCAAGTTGACGAATTTAAAGGAAATAAGTATTGCTGTAAATCAGTTTTCAGGTGATATCCCTTCCTCCATAGACAATATTTCTTCCATTGAGGTTATAGATTTAGGAGTCAACAACTAAAAAGGAAATCTTCCGAGGGAGTTAGATTTAGGCATCTCTAATCTTCCAAATCTTCGTTTCTTTTCTATTGGAACTAATCAATTCTCTGGTACAATTCCTACTTCAGTTTCTAATGCCTCCAGGCTACAAAATCTTCAGCTAAACCACAACGATTTCACAGGAGCAGTTCCTTCTTTTGAGAAATTGCAGTCTCTTTCGAGATTAAATATTGACTTGAACCATTTAGGAAGAGGTGGTGCAGCCGGGAAAGCTAATGATGATGACTTGAAGTTTCTTTCCACTTTGACTAACGCCACCAATTTAATACTTCTAACCATAGGCGACAATAACTTTGGAGGAGAGCTACCTCAAGAGACTGGAAACTTATCGAAAAAGCTTGAGATTTTTGTTGTACAAAATAACCAAATATCTGGAAACATACCAACAGGAATATTTTCTCTTGAAAGCTTGAAGGGTATTTTTGCAACATCAAATAGATTCCGGGGTAACATTCCTTATGCAGGAAAGCTTCAAAATCTACAAGTTCTTTCTCTTGAATCTAATGAATTCGAGGGAAGCATTCCATCTTCTATTGGAAACTTGACAAATTTGCTTTCACTAGATTTGTCTGGCAATAATCTTCAGGGCAGTATCCCTTCAAGCCTAGCCCATTGCAAAAAGTTAACTTACATTGACCTCAGTAGAAACAATCTTAGTGGTTCCATACCTGCAAAACTTTTTCAACTTTCTTCATTATCAACATATTTTGCATTAGCTGAAAATCGTTTTTCTGGTTCCATTCCCAATGAAGTAGGAAATTTGAAAATTCTAGAAGTCCTAGAACTTAAAAATAACTTGTTATCAGGAAATATTCCAACTAGCCTTGGCAGTTGTGTAAGTCTAGAACTACTGGACATAAGCAGAAATAACTTCAGAGGCTCCATTCCTTCATCTTTAAGTTCCTTAAGAGGCCTTGCAGAATTGGATGTTTCTCACAACAATCTGTCAGGAAAGATTCCAGAGTTCCTGAAGATATTCAACTTGACTGTTTTGGATCTATCTTATAATGATCTTGAAGGTATGGTGCCAACAGAAGGCATTTTCAAGAATGCAAGCGCAACATCAATAGTTGGAAATAAAAGGCTTTGTGGCGGTGTACCTGATCTTGGGCTATCTGCATGCAAGTCTGAAAAACCAAATAAGAGAATCACCATAAAATTGAAGATAATAATCCCTACACTTTCTGTGGCGATAAGTGCAGCACTGGTGCTTACTTGTTTATTTCTGTGCTACTCAAGGAAGAAAAAGGAAGGATCTGCATCGACATCTTTTGGCAATGCACTATTGAACTTCTCTTATCAAAGTCTCCTTAAAGCCACTGATGGATTCTCTTCAAATAACTTGATTGGCACAGGTAACTTTGGGTCTGTTTATAAAGGAGTTCTCAATCCTGAGGGAATTGTTATTGCAGTGAAGGTGCTTAACCTCCAACGTCGAGGAGCTTCAAAGAGTTTTATAGCAGAATGTGCAGCTATAAGGAACATCAGACATAGAAATCTTGTCAAAGTACTTACTGCTTGTTCAAGTATTGACTATCAGGGTAATGATTTCAAAGCTTTGGTTTATGAATTCATGAGCAATGGGAGCCTAGATGATTGGTTGCATCCAATTGTTAGACCAGATGAAGTCCCAAGGACTTTAAACGTTCTTCAAAGACTTAACATTGCCATTGATGTCGCTTGTGCCCTTGAGTATCTTCATGTTCATTGTGGAGCTCCAATTGTTCACTGTGATCTAAAACCAAACAACGTCCTCCTTGATGAAGAAATGACGGCACATCTAAGTGACTTTGGGTTGGTGAAGTTCCTTTCCAATGACATGATAGATTCTGCCAATCAGTTTAGCTCTCTTGGATTAAGAGGAACTTTCGGTTATTGTCCTCCAGGTAATTGCACCTAAACTATAATCTTATCATTATTTTTACTCTATTTTTGTTGTGCCAAATCTATGGATTGATCAAATATAGCCTTTATATATTTCTAAGCTAACTTATTTAAATCTGTTTGTATTCTAGAATATGGTGTGGGAAGCCAAGTGTCAACATCCGGTGACATATATAGCTTTGGGGTACTCTTGTTAGAGATGTTTACAGGAAAGAAACCCACTGATGATATGTTCAAAGAGAGTTTCAACCTTCACAATTTTGTTAAGAAAGCTTTGCCCGAACATGTGACTCGAGTTATAGATCTCAACCTTCTTAATATGCAACTCAATGTGAATGTAACTCCAAGCCCAAACCATAATCACAATTTTACAAGGAGAAACAATATACTGACCGAGTGTTTGATTTCAATACTTGAAATTGGAATCTCTTGTTCGGTTGTATTTCCACAAGAGCGCATGGAAGTTGGCGATGTTATTGCTCAGCTCTTTTCTGTCAGAAAAAAATTTTTAGAAGGAAGAATTAGGAATGAACTTTAAGTGGCAGGTAAATAAAGTTTAACTCTCTTTTTAAAATAAAATAGAAGATCAATCATATATACAAAGCTTCTATCTTTTAATAATCTAACATTTTAGATGATATAATTTCATAGATACTTCAACTATATAATTGTCAATGTGAAGCTAGATAACTAAATAGAAATCCAAACATTTTTTTTTATCATTGCAGGTTTACAAGTTTGATGATGACCTGATGCAAATGCAAATTGAAATGAAGCACAATATGCTAAATTAATGGCAGACCATAGGCATAAATTCTTGTTTTCTGCTCTGTGAAGCTTAGTCCTTACTTTACTTTTTTTTCCATAAATAGTTTTATGTTTCTAATTTTTTTTTTAGTATCTATTTTTCTATGAATCTTACTAATGTTGCTAATATGAAGTATTGTATAAGCATTTGACATCTTTTTCTTAAGAAAAAAAGAAAAAAAAAATTAATTGAAAGCTCTGCAATCACTTCAGTGTGTGCAAAGATTAAATATTCTTATCAAATAAGTTTGGTTGGTAATTAACAGAAAGAGAAGTTGTAAACAGGAAGGGAAGTTATGTTGACTTAGCTAAATCCTGTTTTATAAACATGTATGAAATACTTTTTGTGCAACTAATTTTGTAAAATTTTATTAAATTCATTTGTAATTGGATAAGCTATTGGGGGAAAAAAAGCACAGCCACAACAACAAAAGGAAATAAATTATTGCAAGAAGCCAAAAAGTGAAAAAAAAAATTATTTTTCCTGTTTCTTTTTTTCTTTTTTCTTTTGAAACTGATTTTCTTGTTTCTTTAATGCCATTAAGATAGTAATACACTAACCTTGCATAATGTGCAAGGTTAAAGGTTGAAAGCTTGACAGCTCTCTCTCTCTCTCTCTCTCTCTCTCTCTCTCTCTCTCTCTCTCTCTCTCTCTCACATTGTTTTCCTTACCGTTGAAGTTGCCACTTAACGTACACTTTCCTTCAGTGGGTACCCTCATCTGAGTCATCTCCGCTTTCTACGGCTTCGTTATTGCTACTTTGATGCCCTATTCAACTCAAGACACTTCTTTACTTCCAATATTGGATTGCCACTTTAAGCTTTAAATTACTGCTTCTAACTCTCTTCAACTTCACCAACCCCAATCTCTTGGTGCCTGTAAAACATGGGTGTCACCATTGAAGAACTTCTCTCTCGAACTAAAACCCAGAAATTATATGAAGTCACTATTCACCGCCGCATAGTCCAAGCCACAGTGACGACCTTAAGGACAGTGGTAGATAGATGGATCAAAGAGCACCTCCAAGCTCCATGTCACCACCACCAGAAAATTGTTGGCTTTGACATTGAATGGCGTCCAACCTTCATACGTGGTGGGGTTCAAAACCCAGTACGAATACTCCAACTCTGCATCAGCAAATGCTGCCTTATCTTTCAAATCTACCAAGCTACATGCATTGCTCGATCGCTCTACAAAGCCCTCCTTAATCCTAATATAATCTATACTGGAGTTCATATATCCGGGGATGCAAAGAAGCTTTCCGAGGACTATGATTTGGAGATATCGTGCATTGCAGATATTGCAGATCTATCTGCGCACAAGTTTGATCACAAAGAATTCAAGAGAGCAGGGTTAAAAACATTGGTGGAGACAATTATTGGGGAAGAGTTGGAGAAGCCAAAGTATGTCACCTTGAGTAATTGGGATGCTAAGCAGCTTACTCATGCTCAATTGAGGTATGCATGTGTTGATGCCTACTATTATAAGTTAGGAAAGCTACTGCAATGTGGGAATTAGAACTATTGTTGGTTTGTGCCTATCTAATATATGTGGAAGCAGTGGCCTTGTATAATAAATCATGCAGTAGCAGTAGCAACTGTATTCTAATCGTTTGTATGGTTTATTATGAAATTTATTAAGACTAGAAATGCATATCACTTGCCTTTAATATCTACTAATTGCCAATTGACTTGTAATTCAATTATGAAATTGTTGATCAAGGGTCACAAGAAAGATTTTACTTTCTTAAAAATATCCAATTTCTTGTTTCTAAGAAATTATAAAAACAAATCTACAATTAGCTGCATTCTCCTCTTAAGATACAATATTCAGGTTTCAAGAGTAAAGTTTCAAGCCAATAAGGTAAAAACCAAAGGAACACACACTTCCTGTGTTTCTACCTGGGCTTGATAAACCTTGGATGATAAGGGTTATAACACCACATTGAACGACAAAAATATTGACAGCTTGAAGAAAGAAATATTGTCATCACTATTAACTTCTTCAAAAGCTAAAACATTTACATTGTTCGACTTACCAGGACAAGAATTGCATACATCCCTATTCCCAAATTTTACAAGCTTCTAATTTAGTTTTGTTATGCAATCTAGGAAGAGTTCCAAAACATTGAGCTGATCAAACATCACATATAAAAGATATTTAAGTGGGGCAGAATATGTAAGAGACAGACAGCTCAGTTCACATTCATTGCAAAATTATTCCAACAACAAAAATGTATTGTAATGATAAAAATTTGCCAAGTTAGCAACAATTCTCTCTCTGGTTTCTGCAAACACAAGAACAAGCCCTTCATAAAATTTCAAAATTGAGGATTCTAAGTGAGAAAAAAAAATTATATATGTGGAATATGGAGAAAGGACAAATTAAAAGATTGAAACAGGACAGTCGGATGCAATCACAGGAAGATCATTGCATCATAGATTAAAAAAACCTGAAACTCGGTGTGCCTGTGAATTAAAGTTCAAATTTCTGCCAAACCTAAGAGGAGATTCTTGTTGTTTCATTTCAAATTTAAGTTGATCCCACAAACTCTCAAATTGTCTGAACTTTATTTAATTCAACAATCACATTTGCATTCAATATTCCACAGTGTAATACATATATAGTTGAATTTAAATTCTAATTCTCCAGATGCAGATAAAATATAATTTGGAGGCAATTCAACCCAATAATAATAATAATAATAATAATAGCAATGCGAGCATACCTTCATTACTTGTATTTTGAAATTGGCTCACCCATTCCTGTAATGATGATAGAAAAAATGGAAATTTTGAACTAAAACAACAAGATAAACAATAATGTGACTTCAAAATTAAAATGGAAAAGGAAAACTTTAAGATATTTGAGCTTTGGTATTCCACATTTTCCAGTTCGGTGTTCTTGCCTCTGATTGTTTGTAAACATTTCTTCTCGCAAACAAATTATTTGGAAAATATCAACCTCAGGTTTTCTTTATGTAAAGAATTCGTTGCGCCAGTGGTGGATAACTTTTGCTGTTTCGAGGAGCGAAGTAGGCAGTTAATTGTTACGACCGCAATTAGAGAGAGAGGAAGAGAAGGGTTCAGTGGTGGCAGTGCCTCGGCAAAGCAAAATTAGCATCGTTTGCTTAGCTTTTGATCGGAATGGTGGTGGCGGAAGTGGCCGCGGTCATGGAAATGTGTCGGTGTAGGCAGTGATCCTTATGGTCATCCTCCGTTGTAATAGAACCAAGAAAACGATTATATTATCAAAAAATTGAACTTAATAACAAAACCTATAGTTTGAAGGACGCTTTACAGAGACTTTGATGCCTTTGATAGAGGTGAGGATTTAATAATAGTTTTTAATCATATATAAACTCTTTTGGTTCCTTCTTCAACTCCTTCGTTACGTGCCTCTTTTCTATCTCTGCTTAGAAGCTTCCTTGTTTCACTCTGGGGATTTCAACCTAATTTTTACAGGTAATTTCTCAATTGAAGCGAAAAGAACATAAACATAAGCACATAGTCATGGTTTTAGGATTTCCTTCACCTCTCTTTCCTTTTAGAGAGGGAGAGAGAGACATCCTGTCAGATTCATTTTTAGCGTTTTTAGCTGAATTTTCAAATCAAGCTCCTTGCATGCTTCGATTTGGAGATGGAATTGTGGAGCTTTATTAAGGTAGGAAGGAGAATTGAGGGTCTCGAATTAAGTTGGGAATTTGGAAGAATACAACCTACAAGACAGTCTTGCCGGAATGGAGGTAGGTTTTCATGGCGGCGGTTGCGGTGGATTTGGTTATTATAAATTACAAAATTATTCTCCATCCATTTATTTGACAAGAGTTGAAGAACGGAAAATGAATGGAAAGTAGGACTTCATCTGGGACTTTCATTCCTTCCTATTCCCTCCATCCCTAACCTTTCCATCCTTTTGTCCTAATTTCTCCAATCAAATCGCATCTAATGTAAAAGAAAAGAGTACCAAGTACAGGACTTTGGATGCCATTTTTTTTTCTTCTTCACTATAAGGATATTCACCAAAAATGAATAGAGAAGCATCATAAGAACCAACATCAACATCAAATTCAACACATTTTTCGGGTCTTTTTTCTTTTTGCATTTTATTCATTGAAATCATTCCCCTCCACCCTACAGTGAAGGAGATGAAACAAACTGTCTCGGTAAACTAAAGAGATCTTTCCCTTCGAATGGCGAGGTCCATTCTTGTGAACCAGTACCAGATGTTTCTGATTTAGCAACTCCACCATCCTGCAATACTGGAATGCGTACACCATTCCCAGTTGCAGCTGGTCTCATTGCCAGCTTAGCACCCAAGCTAGACGTACTTGAATCATACATTTGGGTGCTGTTTTTAAAAGATCCGGGACCCAGCCACAATCCGCTAGGCCTTGGAGAGACTAAACCTCGATCCAAACTCCAGTCTATGCTGGTGTAGTCCAACTGTGCCATTGAGCCCGCCGTACTCCAGTCAACTGGAGAAGAGGCCCCTGATGAACCAGCTGATCCACCCAAACCAGAGAAGAGTCCAAGCGATGAAGCAGCAGCAAGTGTAGACGATGCACCTGTTCTACTCCATAAGGCATTTCCTCTGCTGGTTCCAGGAGAATCCCCAGGACCACTGCCAGGAACAAAGTGTTGCGGTGGCTGATATTGAAGTTGATGGAACATCTGATTTGAATTCAGATTATTAGGGCTAAGGCTTCTTGTGGTGGGAATGTGATGCATCAAGCCATTAGACTTGATGGCATCAACACCATTTGTAGGATACCAACTGGTAGCTGTTCCAGGAGGAGATGAGCTTATGCTAGAAGCTGGAACCTGCTTTGCATTCACAGATTGAGGTCTTTGCATCATAATCACTGGTTCCCTAACTGTTCCAGGTTGAAGATTCTTATAATCACTTCCAACAGCTACAAAACATGCTTCCGTCGTCTTGGCTGGTGGAGGTGAGACTTGTAAAGGCGATGCCAAAGAATAAGAAACAGAAGGACTTGATCCTGTACTTGGCCACCTTTTCTCAGCGGGGACTGCCATTTGCTGAGGTTTTGCCCACTCCATCTTTGGTTGTATTCTCTTCAAAGGCTGCAGATTTTTACTCCCAGATTCAGGAGGCCCTGCCACTGGAACAGTCTTTGTGTAATTAAAATCCCTGTCATCTCTCCTTTGTTGTAACAATGAAGGTGGATTGGATTTTTGTTGCTGTTGTTGTCTCACCATATTCTGGCTAACTGCAACTGAAGGTTTGCCATTAGTAACTGTTGGAGGATCACCAGTTTCCTCAGGCTTTGGGGGAGCAGAAGGTGGATCTAACTTCAGTTCTCTTAAACTTTCTGCTGCCTTGTCCAGATCACCTTCAGAGCCAACCACGGCTCTTTCAACTTCCTGCTTGGTGCACTTGTATCTCAATTCCATATCAGCCATTCGAGCAAGCTCTTCTGATATATCAATTTTCAAATTACCCCCTCCAAGGTTTTGATCCCAGTTCTTATCTCCATCTTCACCCCCTTCAAATAGCCATGAAACAGATTCTTCTACTTTGCCTTCATTTAATATTAAAGCCATTGTAGCCCGTTCATGTGGAAATCCCATTGCAACAAGCTGCTGAGCAAGTGCTTCTAGCTTTCTCGACATCAGATAGCCACTACACCGCTCATGCAATTCCTGGGCTCGCTTCTCCTTTTGACGTTGATGCTTCCTTTCATTCTTCTGGCGGATTTTTTCCCGCTTGTCATTGTCAGCCCCTGGTATGGTTTCCTGCCGAACAGGAGGATTTTTATCTTTATGTTCTTCTGACTCACCAGACCAGCTGCCATTATTTGAAACAGAATCATACTCAATCCCAGCTCCAAGTGAACCACTAAAGTGATCATCTGTGTCATCTATGTTGCGGAAACGACCATTAGCATGCACAGATGAAGCAGAGGATGTTGGCACTGATTCAAGAGCATGAAATGTCCCAGAAAGTGGATTGTATGCACTAGCTGGAATACCACTACCTGCATTAGCAGGTCCTGAAGGCTTTGATGAAGCCTTCTGAGGTTCTTTGCCAGCCTTTTTGTCCTTGGACTTCAATTTTGACGCCGGAGACATCTCCCAGAAAGCAAATCTATTCCTGAAATGTTTAAGATATTAGTTTACTATACAGTAGCATGTAAAAGAACTTTACTTTTCCAATCACCTATCCAGTATTTCTAAACGGAATTAGTTGGTTACATACAAAAGAACATGTCCTAACAAATATAGAAAATTATAACAGGACAAAGCTTAAAAACTGCTCACACACAAAAAGGAAAACAGCAGGCAACATGCTAATTTCCTTCATGTCACATATTCCACAAACAGCCCATATAACTCAAAGGAAGACTAGACTAGACTTACAAGAAAAGCAAAAAAATAATTCAAGAAGCATCCAGAGAGAGAAGTTCAATAAGACCATTCATCAAAAGATCCTGACTTCCTAAGGGTAAAATCCTAAACATAGTAAAATCGGTGCTATTCTTTTTCTATCAAATATGCTAAAATCAGTACTGTTCTTTTTCTATTAAATATGCTCACTGAGCAGATGGCAGGCTAAAGGCTTATTACATAACATTCTCCAGCATCTGGCCCTGATAGAGCAAACTTCTCAAGAAATAGCACATATGGCGACTCATTTAAGTTACGGCCTTATATACTTCCTTAATTAGCCTTAGAACTAATTACAAACTTCCACTCATCATGTTAACATACAAAATAACACCAATCATAGCCTTATCATAGCATTGCCATTAAAGTGTTCCAATCACATGTGTAATACAATGCAGAGAATGCCAGATCCCAGATTGATATATCACATGTCAAAATAGAGTTAAGAAATCCTAAAATGATCAATAAACACATCTATCGACCAATTGCAGAACAAAAAAGGAAATATTCCAATATAATACTCCGTCCCATTTCGTTTGCTTGTTATTCTTTTTTGAGATATCCCAAAATGTTTACAAGGTTTCTAAATTTATATATTTAAACAGTTATTTTTCACATAATAACCTTTATAATTGTTCATTAAATGGAGAACTTTTATTAATATTTTAATGAGTTAAGTGTAAAAAAAGGCAAAATAATTTTCATTGACTAAATTCTTAACATGTGTGTTTTATCAAACCATGCTAATAAAATGGGACAGAGGAAGTATCAAAGTATTCCACGATGTTGAAGAGACTTGCACAAGCACTAGAACAAGAACCACAAATTATTTAGGTAAATGTTAAAAAGACTATGAATGATGATGATCGAGGTATACACAAGTACTGACACAGTATATTCATGATTTCAATATAACAAACTACAATAGGAGTCCAAAATTTTGTAATTAAAAAAACAATGAAATGAGTAGTAGTTCACCCAAAAATGTTAGTATTGATGATAATTAATTACAAATATTGTAATCTCAATCGTCCAATCAAATTAAGGAAGAAGACCAAAATGACAAATGTCCTTGATGGAAGAATTTATATACATATCAAAATACTTAGTTTGCATCATTAAGTTGGAGAATGAAACCAACAATATAGCAGCAAATAGTTTGACAATGTACTTTCTGGTTACAGCCTAAGCAGCAGGCGTTGAGATTATGTTGAATAATGAGCTAGTGCCTTGCACAAATTTTGCGAACATTTGGCATTTCAAAGTGAATTTGCCACAGAAAATTCAGGGCTGGATCCTCGAAAAAGGATATTGCACTTACTGGGCCTAAACCATGAAACATTATTTCAATTTATGATAAGAGCATAACAGGCAAAGAAACATATTGTTGGAAATAATAGATGAGTACGAGACCACTTTAGAGCAGACATAAGAAGTTGAACAAGACATCAAAGGTATCAACTCTAACAAGATACGAGCAGAACTTGCACAATATGATGCAATCTAATGAACCACGGGTTAATTTTGAAACTTGGTTGTGGTGGTGGTACTTTTTGCACTCTTTTTGTCTGCTACCATATACAGAATGACATTAATAGCTTATCATATATGTAGCATTAATGCTTTATAACTGTTTTATGTGAATTCAATTATTAGAACTAACACAAAGAAACTACAATACAAATGTCTTAACAATTATTTAAGTGTATATACCATGCCCCTGGACCACACACTTGCACCTAAGGCTCAAGTACCCCTGGACCCTAATGCTCGTAGCCTGGACAACTATTTTATGGTTTCTAGTTTAAGTCCCTAAGAATCATGAAGCATGACTTTCTATTTCAGAGATCACTCCAAGCTGAAATAAAAAGACAAGTCCAGTATTACTCAAACTTTCTGTAAAGAGAGGCATCCCAATGCTCCCAGGGAATACAAACTGATTTTTTTGTCTACTCAGGGCAGGAGCAAATTGCAGAAGACAGATGATACCCAAACACCTAGAATAACTAAACAAGCAGCTGTTACATATTAGATAGGTTTTTCAATCCTTTTACTCCATTTTGTGTCCAGTTGAAGAAGCAAAAGGTTTGTGAATATCCACTATCTATCCTGCCGAAACGTTGACAACGTCTAAATAAAAATTTAACCTTGGAACCAAGGGTTTCTATGAGAAAACGAAAATTCCTCCAAATATTAGCTGCAGTATAAATTCAATGTCTAGCAAGAAACTAAAAGCCAAATGTAAGATGCTCAAACTGTGCAGACTCTAGGCTCACTCCACCCAATAAAACTAATAAAATGATTCAATTTTGTTTGGATGGATGTGTCGAGCTCATCAATGCCCATTAGATACAAGTCAACTCCAAAAATGCATAAGAAATATTCTTTCAATACTAACAAATCCAAATTTCTTAAAATTGTCTCCAAAGGTAAATGACAGCTCTGAAACTTAATTCAAAAAAGAAAACTCAACAGCAAGATTTGTGCCTCATTCCTAGAAGATCAGGAATTGGTAAAGCATCCTTTTCTGGTTCTCCTTAATAATTGAAGAATATGTCAGCTGCTAAATGAAAGTGCAATTACAAGCCATTGAACTCGCTGCAGCATAATCTTGAGCCAGAAACCCATAAAATGATCACTACTAGAAAATGGAAGTGAAATACAACTGACTACCATTTCTCATTAATACATTTGACTAAAGCGGAAATGAAATGAATCTCTCGTGCAGAATTACCGATCAAAATCAATCAATTACCGAAAGAAACAAAATGAATCGCCCAAAGATCCATCAGAAACATTCTCTGAATTCCACAATTCTCAAATTCAAAATTCAAATCCCTAAACTTAATCCCAAACAAGGCGATTGCATCAGTGAATAGAAACGAATGCTAATTTGACATAAACATATACACAGAGAGAGAAAGAGAGGAACCTGCGGGTATAGAGTGAAAGAAAGAAGATTACGTAATCGATGGAAGGATCGGGATTGAAGTCGGTCGAGAAGGAGACGAGAGAGAGAGAGAGAGAGAGATAGATATTTCGAGGCCCAAACTGAATCGATTAGAATTAGGGTTTTGAGAGAACAAAATAAAAGATAAACTAAAAAGAGCAAAAAAGGGAGATTTGGCAAAACCGAAACTATTTATTAACCTGCCTGAAATCGAATATGCTACTCTCGTCTTTCTTCCCGTTCCCGTGTATTTTCACTCTTCTAAAAAGTATTAGATTTTTAAAACATGCGTTACACATGAATACCCGTTATTTATATTTATTATATAATTTTTTTATTTATTTTAAAATTTTATTATATATATGATAAAATATTAAGAAAAAAATAAATAGATATACTCAGTATTTTTTATTTAAATATCCACTATATCTTTATATATTTATTTATGTTAAAAATAATGATATAAATTATTTATTACAAATATTAGTTACAATTATTTCCTTTAACCCGGTCAATCTCCTCCCTTTTGAAGAATTGCTATATTAATATGTGATTTAGCCTTTTTCAATAAATTATTTTACTGCAAAGTTAAAATCAGTATCGTTATTAATTTGAACAATATTATCTTTTTAAGCTTATTGATGAAAATTTTAAACGTATTTTATTACCTATTTGACAGCAAGACCTATTTGTAGAAGACGTTCTTTGTGTAAGTTGCATCATTCATTTTTTTTCTTATCTAACTTTACAATGACTTTTGTTGTAGACATCGATATCCCTATTAACAGTGTCATATAGAGTTGTTCGTATTAGAAAATATTATGTGGTAAATAGACACCTACGTTCGATATTATTTGCTCCTGAGCTTTGTTTATTATCACTGCGAAACATAAACGGATTGAAAATTATTTTCCCTTAAAATGGAATGGGTATCCTTCATTTTCTATAAGAGAGAAAGGTATTCTAGGTAGAATATTTGCTTTTCTGAGTGTTTACCAACTGTTATTTCATCACGAATTACATTGGCTCCAAAATTTCTGTACACCATTCTGGTTTTGTTACACATGTCATTCGAGGCATTTAAATTTTTGAAAAGTATTATCAGACAGTTGACTTTTAATTCAAGCTTGTGCGGAACAATCCATTTGGCAGCAGAATGTTGAAAAATTTCTCTTGATAGTAGTTGCTTGTTGTCACGACCCAAAACCGTGGGCCGGACCGGCACTAGGACCTAGGTAAGCTTAAGGCACCCGAGGCCCGTAGTAAGCCTAAACTATCACAACTCATCCCTATTATCATTTGACTATTGGAATAGTAATCCCATATTATGA
>CANUEX010079123.1:0-62485 GCA_948099535.1 Jatropha multifida | reverse complement strand
GCCTCCATCACTGCAGATCGAGCTCGACAGTAGCTTGGAGCCGCCGTTCATGGTGGCTTCATTCTCCTTGCTCCATCGCCGGAATAAATGGAGGGGAAATGACCGCGCGGACGAGTGGGGTTGATTGGTGCTCATCTCTTGGCCTGTCACTGCTGGAATCGGCATTAAAAGACGGAAAACTCCATCGCAGCATGTTGAAGAAGCTCCAGTCCCGATTCGCGCCGTTAGAGACCCTCTCTGCGTGCAAGAAGGCCGGAATCTTGATCAGTGAAGCTTCACGAGTCGTTAGCCACCTCACTCTCTTCGAGCGGTGGCCGGAGAACGTGGAAGGGAAGAGGGAAGCTGCTGCGTGAGAGAGAAACGGGAGGGAGAGGAAGAAGAAAGGAGATTTTTTTTTTTTTTAAATTTATTTATTTTAATTAATTGGTTTCGGTTCGATTTGAATTGATTTGGTCGAACCCAATGATTTAGCCTATTTTCATTTGATTTAAGGGTTTTTCGACTGAGTTAGACTATTTAAATTCGGTTGTCGATTCGGTTCGCGGCATAAAATATTATTTTTGGTCAATTCTCATTGGTGAAAATTTATAATTAAATTTTAAAAAAATTTTTTAAAAATAAATTAATGGGTTATTTCAATTCTCCACTAAATGAAATGTCTATTTCAAAAACATAAATTTTTATTTGACTATATAAATAAATAGAATTAAATAAAATATTTTTTTTTGTAATATTTTGTCATATATATTTTAAAAATAGTTTAATATTATAATTACAATTTACAAAATATTTAACTATATTTGTTCAACATTGCAAATTTCAATATTTTTTTATCTACAAATCAATTATATAAAAATTAAAAGAATATTTTAATAAAAATAACATATAAAAATTTTAAATTAAATATTAAAAAACTAATGTTTATTAAATTATTTGCGTGTAGCTGGTGTATCAATAAAAACAGCACTTAAAAGTCATAAATAAGTTTAGTAATTTAAAGGTGCTTAGTACTTGCTTCATGCTCGGCATTCATTTGGGTCTGTTCGGTAAAATAAATTATTTTGATAGTTGTTAACTGTTTTAATAGTGTTTCATGAAACGCTAAAATTAAACGTTATATGAGTTAACTTTTCATAAAATGCTACCCTAATCTTTAAAAGTTAATATAAACTCTATATTATTAAATAAATTTTTAAATAACGTTTAATGTTTTGACCGATAAAAACTTTAAGAACCTCTTAAAAAGTTATTGTCCAACACAGATCTATAGCTCCACCCAAACAGTTGAAACGAAAATAAATATGATAAAGGGCAAATCATATTTTGAACAATATCGAGAAATTAATTAACCTAAAGAGTTCAAAAGATTTGACTTGCACGTCTAGCAGTAGCAATCAATATTAACAGAGTGGTACGCAGCTAAAGAATAAAAATAAATAAATATCATATTTCAAAAAATAACAACAAGCAATTGAACCACCAATTAAAAGATGAAAATAAACTTTGTTCATGCAACGTTTTGGCTTTGGCATCACCGCTATATAATGATTATCTTTATTTATTATTATTATTATCATTATTGAACTTTAACAATTAAATAATCGCTATTGATGTAAATAATATCGTAGATAATGCAGTTAAAATTGGCTAATTACATACTTTCACATTTAAATTTTGATAAAAAAAATTTTTTTTGGCATCCTGAACTTTAAAGAACTTATGGCACTCTAAATTTCATATTTTGTAGCAACACCAGCTTACACTAAAAATAATAATTTTTAAGGTTTTTTTTTTATATACAAAATATTAATTTTATATATAATTAACACAATATTTGAAAAAGTAATTTTTATATTATTCAACTATTTAATAAATTTTTAAATCGATTTAATTTTATAAATTAATATTTAATGAGTTAAATAAAATATTTAATTTTATAAATTAAAATAGTAAATTAATTAAAATAAAAGTTAAAGATGCTATAAAATTTTTCATTTAAAGCGTTGAAACGATGACATTCAGTTACATGAGTTGTTACATAGTCCTAAAATCTCGCTGAGATTAGTGTTTGTCAGAGACGTCCCCCAAAAAAAAAAATGATGACATTCATGTGGATAGCCCTTAGTTTTAAAATACCCATTCGGTACTTGACAACTCTTTTGCAGTTAGACTCAGGATAGGAGACACCCGACGGGGTAAAAATAGATGAAAATATTGAAAAGAGGTAAAATAAATTTACTTCACTTTGTGTAATTTTTCTTCCAAAATGAAGTAAAAGTAAAAGATAATGAGTGAAAAGTTACTATTAATATATAATAATAATAAAAATAAAATTATTTTACACCAATCTAAACAATGAGTGCTAAATAACGAGGTAAAATGAATAACCTCATTATTTTACTTCCTTTCTAAATATAGCATAAGTTTATTGATTTATTTAAATGAAATTATTTTTTATGATTAAAATAAAAATACTCTCCAAGTTTCAGTAAATTTCAATACATTTTTCAGCGAAATTCTGATTGAAATATTTAAATTTCATGTGATAAATTATATTTATAAAAGAATAAAATGTAATTGAAAAAAAAAAGTATAGAAAAGTCAATTACCCACATCTACTGGGCCATTTAAAGAAAATCTTAGAAATGATAAAAAAAGAAAAGAAAGATGTTTCATATTAATAAAGAAATAAAAAAAAAATGGTAAACTAAAATCTCTGCCCGACTCCGGCTCTGCAGTAGCAAGAGACCGAGTGGACAAGACTCTTTAATGAGACTGAAAGAACATGTACGGGCAACTGGAGATTACGTCACCTGCGGGTAGTCTACCTGGGGTGACCAGAACTCTGTCACGTATCTGTCCCTCCTTGAATGTCGTCCGCCAGATCTTTTGCTTGGACACAGATGTTTGTGACCGATTACCGATAAAAAAGCCGGTCACCCTATTGCTAGACACTGTACGGACACTCATAAGAGAGAACAGAGGAAACAACTCTCACTCTCAGTTACACTACCTCTTACTATTCACTAACTAATTTACTCATTGGAATTTGATTCAATTTACTATTCAAAAGACTACTGGCCTTTGTTTAAATAAAAAAATTAAATATATTTAGAAATGCAGTCCATTTTCACATATTTAATCCGTCCATTTTTTGAAATTTTTTAATTTAAGAATTGATGCCACGCTTTTGAATACTAGAATTAAAAATTAAAAAAAATATATATAAAAGAGGTTATGGAACCTTTGAAGGAAAGTTTAGCTTATCCAAAATACTTGCAAAAAAACTAAAAGAAGAAAGCGAAGACAATTGCAGGTGAAATGGAAATGAGGACCGTCGGATCCATGTGTGAAATTGTTCTGTAGAATGTTTAAAGACAAAAAGATATTATTCCTTCGTTGGGTGGTACTAAAGAGGAAATAAGAGCCGTTGGATCAGGATCAGAATTCAAGAGAGGGTTGTGAAAGGTGACATAAATATGGGTTGAAAAGGGTAAAACTGATAACAGTCGAATCAAAATAGACTGGCTGGCTGCTGAGCTGCTACTTCTGGGTTCTGTCACTCACTCTTTTGCAGGTTGCTGTATGACCCACGTGGTCCATTTATTCTGTGATTCCTCTCTGAGGATATGTTTCTCCATTTTTTCTTTTCATTTTTAGGGTTTTGGATTTGGATTAGATGATCGATGGGTTAATGTTAGGCCATCACAGACAACAATCGCTCGTTGGTTGTTAGTAAGATGGACCGGACTCAATTCACCTCTTGCCAAATAGACGCATGCGGGTAGCCAACAACATAAATCAGGATAAGGTAGGATGCACTCTTAATAAAATTAGCCTAGCTTAACCTTACTCCTCAAAAACTAGTTCATCAATAATTATTCAAGTTATATATTAATTTTCACCATTGACTTTACGTTAATCAAAGTGGGATAGTTAACCTCATTCGTAACTGATAAAAGTAGGATCTGAACCCAGCAAATTAAATATTCAAGGCCGAGCAATTCACTAAGTTTGATCAACATTTAGTTTCATTTAAGTAAATGTAACCTTCAATATAACACTTCGTCAATAAAGTTATTAGGAGTCGTTAAACTATTAAAATTCTTACTCAGTATTTATAGCTAAGATTCTGACTATAAAAGTATGCAGCGAATTACAGTTTAAACTGTACTATAAACAAGTGTATGATAACATAAAAAAAGATTATCTGATTTTCACACAAATAACAACAAACATGTTTCTAGCCCAATATTAGGGTTTGTTAGAAAAAATTGATTGTTTTAATAACTGTTTTAGAGATTAAAGTAATTTTTTATAAAATATTAAAAATTAATCGTAATAGAGTTAATATTTATAAAAAACTACATTAATTTTTAAAAATTAATTCAAACGTCACGTTACTAAACATCATAAAAAATAATATTTAATATTTTAATTAAAAATTACCTAAAAAAACTATTTCCAAACAAATCCTTAACCTTCCTAATAAAATTTAGTATTATAAAACAGTAATAAATCAAACCAGTACAATTCGTGTAATTATATGTTGTGTGCACGTTGTTTTTCAAGTAACCAAATTTTTAATAAAATTTACAGTTACAATTTTAGAATTTTGTACATGACTTGATGATACAATATGAACAGTTAACAATTATTAACATTCCAGACGCTGTAGAGCACACGACTTTGTGGACGTGGAAAGATTCTTAACTACCATAATCATGATTATTATTATAATTTAAAAATAGAATTTTCGTAGCTTTTTTTAACTTTTTAGCAGAAATGCTTTCCTAAGCCCTGCCTATTTTTTTTTAACTTTTCCAAATCAATTTTACCTATCGTTCATCAACTTAGCAATAATAACACAATTTACCGTTTCAATTCGTAAAAATTTTAATTCATAGAACAGTAAAGTTTGTCCTTCACCAGCTCCTCTCTTTCCACGAATTCTTTTTTTTTTCCTTTTTACTTATTATTATTTAAAGAAAGAAATCACCACTTCAAGAAAATTTGGCAACATAATATTAAATAATTAATAAAGAAGATGAACTGGCAGTTGTGTAGTACTTTACTGTGGGTCATTTCTTTTGCCTACTCAAAAGTGTAATATAATATTAAATAATATGCAGTAATTAAGAAATACATCATAACAACTGCCAAAAAGGAACAATTGCAGCTTGACGTTAGCGCTTACAAAGTGATGTCATCCCTCCTGTCCTAAGCCTCACTACAGAAACCCTAACTAGGCAGTCTTTCTCTTTCTCTAGGCTTGTATTATATCCTGTCTAATAATATATTTCTCTCCATTTATGTCCACTGCACTACATTTTCCATACAGGTCATGTCTTTTGTACTTCTACACCTACTTCTTCCTCAAATTACGTTTTTGCCACTGCCCAATAATTATACCTCATATTCACCCATTTAAACTATATAATAATCTTTTGTATGCATTTCAATTAATGTTTTATCCTTTCCATTATTACTGTTTTAATCTATTTTCCTTTTACTGCAGGGATGAAAGAGATGGACACTAGTAGTTTTCTATGATTTTTCATTTAAATGAAATATATATATATATATATATATATATATATATATATACATTCATTTTAAATGAACTCTGAAATTATTTAATTTCCTTATGGGTGTATTGGTGATTTTTTTAAGGATTGATTAATTAATTACAAGCTATATGTGGCATTGGATGAATTTTTTTAAGGTGGAAATAACACTGGGCTACAATCACAACAGGGATACCTTTTTCTTTAATTTATTAAATTGGTAAAAATAATTATAATTGAGAGAATTTAAATTTAAAAATTTTCATTTTTTATACGAGTGAGAGGACCAATCAGACCACTACCTAATTGACCCATTATAATTCACTAAACTAATGAAAGTACAAGCTGCTCGTGGAGGATCCATAAAAAATCCATTAATTGTATAACCGAATTAAATTCTTTCAATTTTATAATGAGATAGGAAGGAAATTGTTTAACACAATCTTCTAAGTTCAAAATTTTAAAATAAGGGATGAATGATCGAAAAATAGTTAGGTGGATGAATAAGTAACAAATTAATAAACTATAGATTTGAGTTGTAATTGATAAAAAAAATTTAAAATAGTAATGGATAAAATTATTGATTATTAAAAATGTCAAAGTATAAGGTTTTTTTAATGATTTAGCAATAAAAAAACCTTAAAATTTCCTTAATAAAAAAGGAAAGATAAAAATTTTATTCTGAATTTTTTCTCTTCCACAAATTTTCCTGCTCGAGACTCGAGAGGAAAAGGAGTATGAATTACAAAATCTAGATTTCACGAATATGTAGAGAAGCAAAAATAAAAAATAAAAATCAGCTTAGCATTTTCTAGGTTTTTCGTAGGGGTTAGGCTAAGTAGTGTACTTGCAGGAGAAAGAAGAAAGAAATTGACAAGGTGATAGTTAGGGTTTACCTTGACCATTCATGGGCTTATATGAAAAGAAAGCATATAGGGCCCTTCCTCTTTCGAACAACAACAGAATATATATACACACACACACACATATCTTCTCATCATCATATTTATATATTCTCATGTGACCTATTGGTGATAGACAGCCACACAAGATCAAGAAAATGGAAATATCACCCTTATGATTACAGTGCGTCACATCAATTTAAAGAAGGAAAAAAAGAACAAAGAAAAAGAAATAATTATAATCTGCTGGCAATTGCAAGTGAATATTGAAACATGTCCACCTTCGGAAATTTTATTGGCTTGGCCCTCATTCTTGAAGGAAAATAAGATGTACTGCGTATATATACTTCATATAGACGTGTTGCTTTTTTGTTTGTTCCTCAACTTTTATTTCTTTATGGTAATGGCCTTGATGAAGGGCACTCATTCAAGGACCAGGTCCCCCCCATTTTGTATTTATTGCTGAAAGGACATGGAATAGTTCAATGCTAACCACTTACTTTTAGGTCTTTGTTTATTTAAAATCTGTTACATAGACAAATTTTTTAATTCTTATTTTGTGAATTTTATAGATCAATCTTTTGTTGTTAACCTTATGTTGTTCCTGTTTCATGAACTTAATCATATCTAGTCAGTCTGCTTCGAATGTTAGAATGTGAAAATAGCCACCTAATCAACGTAACTTAGAGTTTATTTTTGCTGATCAAACTGCTATGGATATAGATATTTATACATGTAGAAGTATTTCAACAACGTTTGGAGTTTTTCTTCAATTACGAATTAAAAACATTTTTGTATTTGTCCAATTTTAGCTCATTTGAATTAAAAATTTAACAACGTTTGGAGTTTGAAGTGGATGGTTAAATCATGTTTTGATACATAGCGGGGGGTCCTCACTCCAAACTTGCTGGTTTGGAAGGAAAAGCCCATGAACCAAGCAAATCCATAAGGCCCAAAAGTCCTTGTTTATAATTTATCTGGGTGATGGACTATGTCTAAGCTTAAAACACCAATGTCCCTTATTTGGATCCAATAAAGTTCCACATAGGATCAAGCCCATATAATAAATAAATGAGAACAGTTTTTGGCCCATAGGATGTTCATTGTGCTTGGCATTAAGGAAAGTAAGCCAACCTTTACTTTAAAAAAAAAATTATTAGGGACTACAACATAAATTATACCTTACTCACTCTTCTTCTTCTTCTTCTTTTTTTTTTTTTTCTTTTCTGGAATAAAAAGAGAAACAAACAACTACATAAACACTAGTCGACCACATACATTATGGAGCAGCAAAGTAGAGAACTCTTCATTGGCAATTCAAATATGTGGAGACCCAACGAAAGATTGCTACCATAATGCGCTAGCCAATCTACAGCATGATTGCTTTCACAGTAGACATGAGAAATCAAAATTCTCCAGATAGCATATTACAAAAAGATTCCATTTATGAGCTTTATTAGGTATAAAAAGAGCCATAATTTCATGTCACTTGGTCAACTATGCCATTGACCAAGTAACATCAACAACACCGTCATCCTTGTTCAAACCTAAAGCTTCCCAGACAGCATCAGAACCATCAACAATATTATTACTACAGGGTGGTTGACCTGCATGTTCACTGTCACACCCATTTCTTGAATCACACTCATCAACCACCTTAGCTTCTACACTCTTTCCATTACTTGCATTAATCCTTATCATCTCCCCACACCTTGTCCCTCCAGCATACCAACCAGTAGAAAGTGCAACCACCAGCTCTGTCTTGTCATGGTAGTTCCCATCGCACTCCGATTGTGCACCTCCATCGCCGCCTTCACTGAAATCATTTAACGTTAGTTTGGCATTTGTTGAAGAAGTAACTGTTGGTGAGCATGTATATCTAGGATATGATTGCCCTTGACATGTAAGGGAGCCAGAGGGTTGACATGAGTCGTCTGAAGGAGAAGGGCCGCCGCCTCCCCCACCACTACCGCCACTGCATGTGTTTGTTCCAATATCTGGGTCATCGTTGCATGATCCGTTTATGCATATAAGTCGACCATCACAGTCATTTTCTGTTTGACATGGCCCATTGCATGAGGAGATAGCATTTGAAGTTGAGGCAAAAAGGATGATATTGAAAAGAAGGGAAAGGAAAAGAAGAGTACTTTCCATTTCCGCTTTAGAAGAAAACGATTTGGGTATTTTGATGTGGTTTGAGATGGAGGGAGTGTGTTATTATATATAGTAATTTAAGTGGAATGTATTTGGAAAATAAGGATTGGAATAACTTGGCAATTGCGTGTATTGACTTGGTAAAGTCATCTTAAATTTTATGATCACGGAAAAGACTTATCTACACTCCTGCTAATTTGAATAAAGACCCAATTTATAAGTCGGTTCATGGATTAAAACAATCAAAATTTTCTGATTTAGTACACGGAAAATTTATCGGTTAATTTTAAGTTTTCAATTTTCTTGTCAGTTGTTAGGATTGCACGTGGATTGAATTGGGTCGGATTAATTTTTTTAAAATACCTGACTCATATATGTGGGTGAATGATTTTTTTGACCTAATTCAATCAATTATATATGTGAACTTGCGAGTTATAAATGTGTTGAATTGAATACGGATTCAACATAAATCTGCGGATCAAATAAATGATAATAATAAAATTATTTTTAAATAAAATACAAATGTTTAAGTGGATTAGCAAAAAATTTAAATATACTTAAGAAATTAATTATACAATAAGTTTCACAAACTACAAATATACTTCAATGACAATATTAAAATTAAATTTCTCAACATGTTCATTATTATCATCATCATAATCAGAATCAACGATGAAAAATTAAATTTTTTAATAAAACAGACGACCAGTAAAATTAAAAATACTTACTAACGTAATTATATAATATGTTTAATTTAAACTACAATATACTCCAAAAGCAAAGGTAATATCTACTAAATATGTAAAAAATTTAGTATTTTATATTCGAAATTGCAAATCAAATCAAATCAACTAAATAATCTATAAATTATTTATGAATTAGATAGGTCTGTAAATTTATTTAGTGAACCCGTGATCCAATTTAACCTAACCTATGAATTATAAAGATGACGAGTCCAATCCAATTTATTTTATCTTTAAATTCGTAAAATCAGATTAGGTTGAATGGCTCAGATTGGACTGGGTTACGACGGGTGATATGCAACCCTATCAGTTGCAATGAAGTTGCCTAGAATTTCATCAGTTTACCTGAAAGTTGACTGCAAGTCTTGCAACTGGAATTGTCTAGCACAGACAGCGACTTAATGTTGTGTTTTTGTTCACAAAATTCAATCACCGCCAAGAATTTGCGGCAGTTAATTTCTTCCGTAACTTTGTTTAAAGCTGTACTGGTATTGAACTCGTTAAACCCCAATTAAAATTTAATAAATGAAAAAAATTATGCTAAATTATGAAATAAGATACCGTTCACTTTGATCACTCAATTTTCTCCACTTGAAAATAAAATTTATTTATGGCACAATACCTTAATTTGGATCAACTGTTTTTGTTTTTATTATTTTTTATTATTTGAAATATGACACACACAAAAAAGATCAGATCCCAAGTCAACATTTACAGAAATTGAAAATTATATAAATATTTATTATGTAGTTCATTTTATTTTTTATATACCAAAAATAAAAAAACAATAAATTAGAGAACGCCCAATATAGCTCTTAAGCCATATATTACAATTGAATATTCAATCGTTGTGCATTTTATTATCATTATTACATGCTTTTTATCGTTTAGCATATTTTAGTTCCCATTTAATAGAGCCTATTACCTTGTTATTGATTGATCTTATTAACTATAAATAAAAATATTAAGCCATGGACCATGTGACATCCACAATACCCAAGTCCTTGTCCAAGCCCAAAGCTTCCCAAACAGCATCAGACCCATCCACAGTATCTTTACCACATGGCGGCAAACCTGCATGCTCTTTATCACACCCATGCATAGAATCACATTCATTCACCACCTTCGCCGTCGTGCTCCGCCCATTACTAGCCGTAATCTTTATTATCTTCCCACGTCTCGATCCTCCGTTATACCATCCAGTAGAAAGCGCCACCACACGCTCTGACTTATCTTGGTACTTCTCATCACATTCCGATGGGTCTCCGCCTTCGCTAAAATTATTCAACGTTAATTTAGCTTTTGTTGATGACGATACCAGCGGTGAACATTTATATGTAGGTGAGACTTGCCTTTACATTTGAGAAAGCCGAAGGGCTTGCAATTGGGTCGTCGTTGCATTTACCGTTAATGCATATGAGTTGGCCGGAGCAGTCGTTCAGGGTTCGACATGGGCCGTTGCAGAAGGAGATAGCGTTTGATGGTGAAGTGAAGAAGATGGTGTTGAAAAGAAAAGATAGAGAAAGAAAGAGAAGAGTATAATTTTCCATTTTGGTTGGGTATGGAAGAGAAGTGTACAAAGTCTTATATTTTTTAGCTTTTTGATGGAGATAGTGCTAGTGATGAAATAAGATATGATCTATAAACATATATACAGTGCAAATATTGGGGAAATACTTAAAAAGAACAAAAGAAAAAATAGGTCACATTCGTTTCTCTTCTGAATATTAAACTCAAATTCCCTTGAAGAAAATGTTTAGTACGTTTAGTTTATGATACAACCTATTATTATATACTGTATCAGGTGAATTTCTTATGTGATGTCGCAAAATTAATCCTAATATGATACCTGGCTAGAAATAATTTAAACTATGAAATTGAAATGGTAATTTTATTTTTGGACATGGTAAATTGGTAAGGTGTTAAGAAAGTAGAGTTCGAGCTTTCTTTCAAGAACACTCTACCTTTGGTCCTTGGTCCAATAAGGAGGCCGACGGACAGGCATGGCATGGCAGTTTCTCTTACGTATTCCCAGCTTAGCACGCCAATCCGCGCAAAATAAAAACAAAATCATCCATTCCACTTTAATAGCAACAATCAATAAATATATATATATTTTATTTTATTCCATTTAGAGTGCTCATTTAAAATTTTGAGAGTATATTAATTATTATTTTTTATTTTATCCATATTTATTAGCAAAATTAAATAGAAAGCTTTTAATTTTATTTTCAGAACAAGGATATTTTTTCAATAGCAAGCTTTAGTTTCACAAAGACCTAATGTTTAATATTGTTGTTCTCTCGGATATTGGAAAAAAAGAGTGATGCCTTCTCTCTCAAACACTATTTCTTAATAAATTCAATCTCTAGACTATTTCTTAACAACTTCAATCTCTTAATTCATATGATTGAAATAAGGGAAGATTTACGTTACGAAATTGCTGCCTTAGAGTCTGTATAATTAATTAAAAGATAATAAGTATAGAGAGAATGTTTAATGGAAGTTGGACTTTGGCATTTGCATCTGTGAGATGAAAGACAACCAGATTAATTCAAGTAGAATTCTTCCTTGTTTTAATTTCCTCTTTTTCTTTATTTCTTTCTTTCTCTTTTTCTTTTTCTTATTATCATTTGTTTGATTCATAAACGTGTCTATGCATCCGGTTTAGGCAAGTAATTTCCAAAATCTTTTGCAAATTATGTCCTAAGAAGTTTTGAACTAATCAAAATTTTATATTCTTATTTTTAAAAAAATAATTGAAGCAATGTTGTATTTCATTAATGTTTTCTTTCAACTTGATAATATGACACAAAATACAAGAATGATGTAATATTTTTTTTAATATTTTGAATTTGAGTTTGTGTCAAAATGACTAAGTTTGCGAATATTTGCGAGTGAAAAGATAAAAAATTTTAATTAATTAGGAGCAACATCCCAAGTTGCAGAATCACGAATTGTTGCTAGTGAAATCTATCTTATTGAGGCATTTCTCAGCTAGATTTTGATCCTACGTGCTCAAGTAGAATAGAACTAACATATCTAATTTGGGTACCCTTACATTGTCTTTTCTCTCATCTTATCCTGTTATCCTTATTGGAAGTTGCCTTCTTTGATTTCCTTCACGAGAAATATACGTGCGGGGAAGTGAACAAGCTGAGCCCAGCTCAGACTTGCCACAGTCGAAACTCGGCTTGAAAATCAACAAGCTTGAAAATTTTAAACACGACTTGACTCGAGATTGGAGTTCAACTCGAAAAATTTTAAATTCAATATTCGAAGCTTGAGTTAGTCTAATATAAATATTATATATATGCATATATAAAAGCTCGACAAGCTTTCGAGTTGGATATCGTTAGGTTTAAACTCGGATTCAATTTGAGCCAAACTTTTTCTGACTTTTTTCAAGCTGAGATCAAACAGCTCGTGAGGTAACTTGATTCATTTACACCTCCTAGTATTTGCCCTCATTTGTTTATGGCACATATTGTTCTATTAATAATATTAGGAGTTACCGTCTACTTGTTGATTTGAGTGGAAAAGACTTAAAATAATAATATTAATAATGCTTTGTATTAACATATAAAATATACTTATCAAACTGAAATAAAAAGAAAGTGGGGTGTTTCTTTATTTAGCATTCATTTCTTCCTTCATATTAGAGTTTTATTACTCAATATTTGAATTTAACTTTTGGTTGGTCTACTTTGATTTCTCCTCCAGCACAATTTCCATGAATACATTTTAGATGTTGAGAGTTTAAGCTTCGTATTTGGCAAAATTAGAAATTCTAAGTAGATTTTAGAAGTCGTTTATTTTGCCTTTGGAGATAAAAATGATAAAGAAAATAGAGGTAAGAGTATTTTTCTTTCTTCTTTATCTATCTACAATTGAACGAGGGAAAAAAGTAAATTGAGTAAAAATTTCTTCGTTTTAATTTTAATAATATTTTTAAAACTGCATCGAATATCAAATCAGCTCGATGATTCAATTATGTTAGATCGGGTCGAATAGCCTTCTAGCCCCATACTTATACTTTCTCAAATTACCACTTAAAATTTTTCTGGAAAACAATTTAGAAAAAATATCTCAACTTAGTTCATCAACTTAACCGTAATCATTACTAAGCACTTTTGGGCGTTACAGCATTGCTTCAAAAAAAGACTAAAAGAGTAACCTAATTTCCACAAATAGTGTATATTTTATGAGTATTAGAAATTAAATTCATGTAGAAAAGTTCTATATAATCATCAATTGAACCAGAAAAGGCTTATTCTTTTCCAATGATCTGATCTCTATCCAAAACGCAGTTTCTATGGGCTAATCGCGGGCCGGAAGATTTAATTTACTGTGTGAAAATATGTGGGCCTAATAGATTACTTGGGCTTTTATGATCAATCTGAGAAATTATATCGGTCAGCTCTTTCTCTATTATAAGTATGTAACTAACAGCCATATAAATCAACCGAGCCAAGTACGATTTTATCGGGCTTGAAATTCGGCTTCATTAAATTTAATTCGACTCGAAATTTAACAGCTCGATAAAACTTAATAAATTTTTGAACTGAACATTATTAGACTTAGACTCCTCTGAGCCGGCATGAACTGGGCTTTGAAAAACATAAAAAAAAAATAAAAAAGCTCTGTTACTGTTGTAGAAACGAAACAGATATTTAGGCGGGAACTTTAAATTGGTAAACAAAATTGAAAAACCTAAAAATATCTCCATTGCTTGCTCTTCTTTGTCCGGGTAACTATATATAGAATTGACGAGAAAACAAAGCAAATGAGTAATCTCCAAATCAGACTCTCATGGATTCTCTGCTCAGCTCTAGAAAAACCACCACATTCAAGTCCCTTACTGATATCGCTTCTCCTATCAACACACGGCTCAACGCCGACTCCGTGCTCATGAGATACCTTCGCGGTGCACCTCCGATGACATCACTTGGTGGAAACGGCATCGGCGACGACGGCTTCTTTTCTCCAGCGGTCAGCGCGAAGTCCTCTGTAGGCAGCTGCAGCAACAGCAGAAGTTTCGGCAGGTCCTTGTCACCGCTGTCGTCAATGGAAAATGTGATGTCTCCACCGGTGTTTGGGACTCCGATGAAGGTAGTGGATGAAGATGTGCTGGTTATGGATGGAATTTTGGTTGAGTCCATGTCTGGAGGTAGGGTTTCCAGGACTCTCTCGTCGTATTCTAGCGGTTCACCTTCCAATTTTTCTTCTTGTGCTGGAATTTGCGCCTATAATATGGAGCTTTGCCGGTCTAGTGAGGATTTTGGACATTGCCGCTTTGGCTCCAACTTCCAGGTCTTCGTCTCTCTATGATCAATTTAGCACCGTTAGATTTTTTTATTTGACATACGATATGATGCACGCTAATCATACGGCCAAATGTTGTCAATGTAAATCAAAACTAGCAAGACTGAATTTTGTATAATTAGTGAAGTATTGATTAAGCTGATTAAGGAAAATCAATACTAGAACTGATATTCTCTAATTAAGGAAAGTCAATCTCCCGTTTGATTTACAATGAACCTAGATCAATTAGTTTTCCTAAACCGATTAGGCTTTATTTCTAAGGCGGTGCAAAATAAAGCTATATGTTCTTACTATGTGCCGGATTCTCGACTATGTGCCTTAATAGAAGAAATCAGTGAAATTGAGGTAAGTAACCATTGAAATCAGTAGAAAATAGTCTGATGCTGTTGCAGTTGGTTTGTTGTCTCTTTATCGAATCTCCAAGTAACAGAGTTCGATAAAGATCTAAAAACTGCCACTCTTGAGTATATTTATATGGTGAATAATACCACTTATGCCTAATTTTGCAGTTTGCGCAATCTAAAGAAGGGCTTCGTCCGACTTGTTTCCCCATGAAGAACAAAGCTAAAGTAAAATTCTAATTTTATGCTGAAATCAAAGATTTGAAGATGATATTTGCTTATCTGTTTTTGTTTATGTAGACCCGTTCTTTCAAGTCAAATGTCCCTGGATCACTTCCCTACGACCAGCGTTTTCTTCGTGCTCCAGTCATGACAGAAGTGGCAGTTGCAGCAAGCCAAACGACCTCTGCTTCCAGACCTGAATACAAGAACAGGAGACCCCTAATCACTGTGAATTCTGAATATTCAGGCAAGAACACCAGCTCAATCGCTATGGCTTTGCATTTTTGTGGAACTCCTGCTGTTACCAAATCCGAACTCTCCAACAAAAGCCACATCGCCAACATGAGATCTAAAGACTGGTCCCCCTTGGATGATGGAATTAAGATTGCTTTGCCAGCTGATATTGACAAATGCTCGAGAGCCGGTAAAGATGTTGATGCCTATATTCATAGTGTTCTTCATGGTCCAAGAACAAGGAAAAGGTTGCCTGTATTTGCTGAATTTTGCCAAGAGTAGTTATTGCTCGCAAGAATTTCCTCCCAGACATAAACCATATACTCGGAATACTCTGGACCTTAATCTTTTAGGTTTTAGATCTTTCTTTTTTCTCTTTCAATTCATCATAGCAAGATAAGAATAAACTTTTTGGAGATCATAGTTGCATAAAACCTTACATTCCGCTTTGCAAATATTAAGATTACCATTGTACCAAACACAAAATATACATAGATTGTGAAGATAGAGGCAACTGGCAAAGCCATGAATTGATACTTTGTGTTTTGTTGGACAATAAAATACTTTCCTAGGTACTTACCATCTCTCTTGTCTTATTCATTTGTGTCTATCAGTGTCCATATATATACTTCTTTTTTTCGTTAGGAGATAGTCTGGCTCGGTTGTCTTTCCTTTATGTTTACAATTCTTGACTCTCGAAGAAAAACATTCACATTGGGGGAATTTGTCTTGCCTTCGTGCGGGAAAAGAAGCTGAACTTTCCAATTGACAGTCAAGTATTCATTCCGTGGTGAGGAATGTGACAGGAACATGTTCTCCACATACACATATAGTGGAAAAGGAAGGGCTGGACGACACTAGAACCTAAGGCAAAGTTTGTAAGTTTGACGCTTGACGAATTCTTTTGATTGTGAATGCAACTTACGTGAGTGATTTTATTTATATTTCTATCATGAATTGATACTTTGTGTGTTTCAAAATGCAGGAGTATTCGTTTCAGGACAGAACTCAACAATTGTTGGCCGAGTCAACATCAAGTTATACTCCATTTACTGCATAGCAGATTTGCAACTAAGGCTTTAGCTACAGGCATGTTTATTTTGAAAGAACATAGAGGTACTTTCTAGCCTGGTTTATCTTTTATATTTGATCCTACATTGGCTGCAATTTACATCCATAATTTATTGAATGATAAGAGGATCGAAATCTGAGTTCTTGACAAACATTGAATGCATATTCTTCTGTTTGAAGACTCATAATTCCTTTTAGAATACCAAAAATTGAAGGTTGTTACTTGTTAGTTTAAGTAATAACTTTCAGGTGGCTGGTGTATGCATTAAATTTTTGTTTGTCGGTAGGTAATATGTTTTTTGCGCTGAAATTTTTCTGCATTTACGATAAAGAGGGACTATTAATTCTGTTATGGTGAGAAGACATCTTAATATGAATATTATGGAAATGATTCAATAAGTACAAATTTTTGGATTGTTGAATCATGTGGAAGTTTTGATGTAAAAGCTTGTATACACTATAAACTTAATATTTAATAGTACATTCTCTTCTCTAACTGCTTGTTTTATTGTTTCATATTCTGAGATGGTGGACCAGTTAAAATTGGAAATTAAAATTCCTTTATAGGACTAATGTGCAGATAAAAGCTGTGATAACTGAGAGGCTTAGTAATGGACTAATGTTAATAAATGGGTGCAGTCTGACAACAAAGTCACATGAGTAGCGGCATCTATGAAGTGCCAGGACAAGGAGTCTAACGTTCAAGTGACTTTGATTATTCATCACTTTCCTATATATATAAAAAATAAAATAAACCTAGGTGTAGCATAAGGAAACATTGCTATATTTTAGCCATCACTCCCTTGTAAAATTTTATTCCGAGCACCTTTAGCCATAAAATTTTGGAAGCTATCATAAAAAAGGGCAAAGAATTGAAGGGGTACCCTTGGTCTCCAGATTCGGTATAGAGGGTGGTCAAATAAAATTTTTGATGAAAATGCCTTTGGAAGAGTTAAAAATTCATAAAAAGTGAAAATCTCAACCGATGACCACAGTTTTTTTGCAGGAGATCCTAGAATATAATTATGGAATTATTGGAGTGGTCTCCCTGTCGAGGCTTATTGTATTATATTTCCTAGATAGTTTCTTATTTGTCTGTAAATTTCCATGTCCATGCCAATTACTTTAAAGTAATATGTGCTTGTTTTATGCGTGTCATGCACGCCAAAGTCTGCTTCTCATGATGCAAATTTATGTTGAAGGCAGCTTGCATACATCATATATTTGTGGTCTTTTTTTTTTCTGTCTTTTAAATGGTTATGATGATTGAAATTTACTTTGATTTCCAATGATAAAATAGCAAAGAACCAATGCATGCAATAACTATCCATTTGAGTTACATAATGACAAACAAGTACTCTTCTCCCGGCTAGTTTTATACTATCTAGAGTTGCTCAATTGGGTATCCAGATGTTGATGATGTTAATTTTATATGATAATAAAGCTGAGTCTATGGACTTCAGTGTCTGGTTTTATCATTATGCTTCTCACAACTTCCTGTTGCCACTTACATGCCGAAACGGAACTGCTTATGCTTATTATCATATCAAAACGTTTTTCCCTATTCACTTCTAACTTTTTGCTTTGTTTGTTTAATATCCATCATTATTCTCAATGAAATGTATCACTTTAGGCCTAAAGAAAACCCTCTTGTATATGAATTTCCTTTCTGATTCTTATATATTTGATGATAACTATATATTTCATCTCATCAACAGTAAATTTTTCGGTATATATGTGTGACATCCCATTGATTATTATTTCTTTTCCACTTCCAAATTTCATTTTGAATACATGCAATATTCTGTTGTTGTTTGCTAACAAAATGTATGCTGTGAAACGAAGTTAAATAGTTTTTAGGTAGAAAACAAGCTTCTCTTATCTGAAGTGTTTTTATTCACATATGCAAGCATATTCTTCTAAAAATTCTTAGTTTATACGTTATTGTTAGTAGTAGTATTTTTGCTATGTTCCTCTGATAGTCTTTTTTTTTTTCCCTTTCTTCTCTTATCAGGGAAGTTGTCTGGAATTTGTTCACAGTTCTGGGTTAGTAACGAACTGTATTTGCCCAAGGTTGGTACCACTTTTTGAGACGCTGAACTAGATAAATGTGGTTGGATCAGCTCTGACAATACCACAGTGGAAGTACTTGGTAGGAGAAAATAAAACCATTTTAAGGTAAGGTAGAGAATATAGTTTTTAGGATTGTTAAATGATTTCACCATTTTAGATGAATTAGACAAATTTTTAAGTGATAATAAGTGTTAGCTGAGAAGAAATGAATCTGTGTCGACTGATTTTGGCATTTTAACTACCATTGTTATCTTTTTTTGTTGATCCTTAAAAATGAAAATGCTTCCTAAAATATTTTTACTGTTTCAGTTTTTTTTATTATCTAGTTGACTTGTTAATCTTGATCTTAGGTTTGAGCTCTTGGTATATCATTTTACTTCCAATCTTTTCAAGCTTCGTTTTCCCTTCCTTTTTTTTTTTTTTTATTCATCCAAATCAGCTATAATTTTAATGTCAATATAGTTTTAATTTATCATCTTGAAGTCATTGAACTTGGATTTTTCTTCGAATGGAAAATCACCTACTAGATCCGGTGATCGGAATTACTAGTATAATGCTAAAAATAAAATAGTTTATTAAAAAAAAATCTTATTTTCTTTTAATAAATTTATATGCAATCTATGGTTTAATTTAGTTAGCAATTTGTTTTTAACTTTGCTGTTGTCTGGTGTAATCTTTTTGTCTCTCTTCTACGTTCATCCACATCATGCTTTTCTTTATTGAATATTTTATTTTTGATGTCATAGTGCATTCTGATTAAATCGAATTTCGGACAGGAAGCTTTAGAAACCCAGTGCATCCAGAATAAAAATCAAATTCCAATAGTTGGAAACTGTCAAATTAAAAGTATGTATCTTAAGAAAATAAGTGCAAAATTTTGATGATTGATATGATTTACGCTTCTTTTCTTCCCTCAAGAATGTTGTCCCGCGTAGCATTCCTAACTGAGGTTTTTAATCCTTATTATGGTATAACACCAGTTAATGTAGATTTCTCACGATACAACGTGCCAGTTGTATCAAAACTTTCTGAAAGTGTAGTATTTATATCTTACAACTAGCGTTATACCCATGCTTTTTAATATATAATTTTTTTATTATTTTTAATATTATTATTGATTTTTTATTATTATAATATATTGTGTAATTTTATAGCTCTATTTGTCTAGAATATGTTTTTTTTTCCACCTTAAAGTATATTTAAAACAAGCATTAGATGAATTCTTAGTATAAAACTCTAATTGTGATAAGTTTTCTTTCAATTACATTTGTTTCAAAGCTATATTTGAAATTTTTTGTATATTCAAGCCACAGTTAAATTCAATTAGTCTTTTTTGAAAATGCAAATAAATTTAACTAATTTAAATTATATCATAAATATTTTAACTTTGCAACTACTTGGTGAACTGCAATTTAAAATTTTAATATAAAATAAAATGCATTATATAAAACTCTCATTGTGAGAAACATATTTTAGCTATAGTTTTATAAAAACTATATTTAAACTGTTTTTATGTATATATTATATCATTCATCATATTTACTAAGTGGTTTATTGTGTAAAAATTCATTTAAATTAATTTTAAATGACTTAAATTGGAATCAAAATATTTAGTCCTAAGTTTAATCAGATTTTTACTATTAGTTTTTATTATTAATAATTTCAAATGATGATAAATATATTGCTAATAAATAGTCATTTATCATATATTGATTGTGATAATTATTTATGTAAATTAATTACAACAAATAGAAAATTAAAGATGCATTCCTATTTGGTTTATGGTTATATATTTATACAATGCATAGATAATTTAATAAATATTGATTTTTAATTTTTATATCTCAATTTTTATTATATTGATTTGTAGATAAATAAATTTAGAATTTACCATGTTTAAATTTAATTTAATAGATATAGTTAAAAATTTTATTAATTGTAATTGTGATAATAAATCATTTTTGAAAAATATATAAAATAATAATAACAATGGTACAAAATAAAAAATTCTATTAATTTATATGGTCAAATAAAAATTTATGATTTTGAAATGACTATTTTTGTACTAATTATTTATTTAATCTTTTATTAAGTTAAATGATTATTATTTCTTACTATATTATTGATTATTATGTCTTAACATTTATGTTTTTCATTTATTAATAAATTAATTTCAATAAATAAGAAATTAAAATAAAATAATTAATATACCATAATTATAAATTTTTAAAATATTTTGTAATCCTTGAAATTTTATATGGCGTAACTTAAGTATTTTAATCCTACATGATACTACTAAATCTTTTGCGGTCTTGCATGGACTCCCTAGGATAACAATTAATGTAATACCATGGTTACAAAACATTTTAGGATCTTATGTAGTATAATTTCATTTTTTTTTTTAATTCTACATGCCACTGCATAGCAATTTCACTTAACACTCTCTAAGGAAAAAATGTCTGCTATATATATATACATATATTTATTTATTTATACATAATGGCCACTATTCCAAGTCTTAGCAGATGGGGTCCTGATGTGGATTGAGCATTGTTGTCATTTTCGGATAGAGAGAGCAGCTGAAATAGACTTTTTCCCTCTCCCTAAAGGTAGAACAAGAAATCTTGACTGCGAATTGTCTCGTAAGGACGGCGTTCTGGAGAGTCAAGACAGATAATTGATGGATAGCAAATTGATGGCAGCGCTCCACCATGGATATCGCAGCCGCAAAACGAAATGTCTGCTGGTCCAATTCCGCGTATTATATGTTAGGAAAAATTACCATTATATATCGGCATATTACTTAAATACATTCGTTAGGACCTATTTTTTTAAAAATACATTATTATGTTTTTAAATTTTAATTTGTTAGACACTCTAGTTATTTGATCATTTTTTGATAGATTCCTTTTTCTGTTAAATTATAAAAGAAAAAAAATCAAAATACCCTAATATAAATTCATTAAACTCTAAAGAAGAAAATAAATTCATAAAATACATTCAATAATTAAAAATTAAAAAATTAGTAAATTAATTTATTTTAAAGTAAAATTTTGTTTTAGTGTAACGAAAGCAGGTCAGAATCGCAGCAGCTCAGGTGGCGGCAATAGGCGGGTTCATCGTTAGACAGCGCCTGTGGCAGGTGCGCTGAAATGCAACATCGATGCTTCTTTCAATACTGCAGAAAGGTCAGCAGGTTTTGGTGCTACTGTTAGAGATGGGTTGGGTAGATTTGTTGTGGCATTGTCAGGTCCGTTGTTTGGCGTGACTTCCGCAAGATTTGGTGAGGGAAATATTGTCTCTACTAAAAGGACAGCAGCTTGATAATTTGCAATTGGAAATGGATGCGCAGGAAATTGTTAGTGCAGTGAATAACGCCTGTGAGGATCGGTTTGAGTTTAATCTTTTGGTAGAGGATTGTAGGCAGTTATTTTTAGAAGCTAAGGTTCAATCCTTAGGTTGGACAAATGGGCAAGCAAAAAGGCTGCGGTTGTGCGGACGATTTAGCTTCAGTGGTTTTATTGCTGGTCTAACCGTTTGGAGTATTCTTGCAACTGATAAGCTCAATTATTGTTTCTGAAACTTTTGATTATTAACAATACATTTCATTTCTCAAAAATAAAAAAATAAAACTTTTTTAGTATAATTCTAATTAAATTAATTCCACCAATAAATTAATCCATCGATCAAAACACTCAAATATAAAAAAAAATAAAAAATAATAAAATCTACTGCCCATGGCCACCATCACTCCTCTTTTTCTATAACCTTCTCCAGGGTCAATCCAACTGCCCCTACCACCACCTCAGTCCCTGCTTTTTTCGATCTCCCAATTATCCAATTCCCAATAAAGAAAAACGAACAAAAATACCGGTATTTCCCTCTTCAACTTCGCTGATCTGTTGAAAGATAACTCAACTTCTTATACCGACAACCATAGCCGATGGATTCACCAACCAAAAGAGGTCCACCACCACCACTATTCAAACCGCAGCAGGAAGGCTGAAAAGTGCGAGTAAAATGTTAGAATAAATATTTTTGGGCCATTGGGACAGTTTAAACTAAACCTTGATTTAGTTATCCTTTGTACTTTGAATGGTTTTTGTGGACCGAAGAAAAGAGAAAGTTGAGGAAGATTAGGAGAGAATCGAGAAGCGTAGAAAGAGAGAGAGAGAGGGAGGGAATAACGAGGATAAGAGATTAAGGGTATTTTAGTAAAAAAAATTTAAAATTCTTATTCTCCTTTGACTGCACTTTTAGTCTTTTTGACTCATAGCAAAACATATAAAAATGCCCAAAGGATTAAAGCGTCCGACGGAATAAAAATTTAGAAATGTAATAATATCTTCTATAAAAAGCAAGTCATCACTAATATATAGAAACGTACTAATAATTTTTTCTATATATTATAATATTTAAAAAATTTATTTTTTATGAGTCTACTTTTCCTCCTATTAAACAATATCTATGTATATTGTAATGTTAGGAGGTGCCAAGGCACCAAACTATTCTAAATTGGAATTTGAGAAATAAATATATCAGTACTCTCTCTCCGTCTTAAAATATTGATTTATATTTTTATTTTTAGATATTTTAAATAATTATCTAATTACGCTCTTGTCCTTCAAAATGGGCAATATGCTTAGGGATCAGAATTCCCTTTTTTTTTAAATTAGGGATATTTAATTTTCATTTTATACCTCTCATATTAACTAATTTCAAACTCTAGAAATAATCATTTTATTTTAAAGAAGAAAAATTTTATAAAAGCATATATATTTTATATAGTGTGACATTATAATTATTTTATTTCTCAAACTTTATATAAAAGTCAACATGATAAATATTTTCGAACGAAGTAATTATTGAGTATAAGTATGAGAATAGATTAAAAGAGAAAGATTTAAAAAAAACAAGTAATCATAGGTAAGTAATATTTCACAAGTCTTATCCCTATGGCTGATGGTGGGACAAATCTCATTGAGAACGCTGAGTGTTGTGAGGAGGGTGAAGTGTAACATCCACCAAGACAAGGTGCTAGCTTCATATGCTAGTTTACGTTAGACGAATTCTACATCAAATAAGTTTAAAGTGGAAGTCATGTACATAAAAATTTGTAAGCTTTAGACCAGTAAGATGCCTTTAAAAGCCATGGAGACTTGGAGTAAGATACTCAGCCTAAGGTGGAGAATATTTTGTATCGTCTAAGGGTGATACAAGTTTGCCATCTTGCCTACCTGTAAAGACACATTTTGGGTTTGGAGGTGAAGCTCTAGCTCTGGCCTAGGAAGAAATCGTACGGGTTAAGTCCAAAATAGAAAATATCTTGTTCTATCTGTAAGGAATAGAAATACGCTTGTAAAAAAGGGCGATTGCCTCTACATTTAGAGGGCATTTTCGACTTCTCATAGAAAATTACTGGCAAAAGTGTAAAATTTGGACAGGATGATAATTTATATATAGGTATATAACAGTGCATTTGTTTAAAAAACACAAATAGATTTGTAATTTATGGTAAATTATAAGAATAATTTTTTTTTCTTTTTTACCGTTACTCTCGTTGCAAAAGTTTCTTTTATAATAAGAAAGAAATATTATTATGATTATCGCACTTGACACAATTAAAAAAAATAAAATTATAATTGTAACTATACAATAGAGTTTATTTCTCTTCATATTTTTTTTTAAAAAGTATGGTTTACTTTTTTCTTTAATATTATAATATTTTTTAAAATTTAAAATTTATATTTTCAACAAAAATGAATTGCATACAGAAAATACATTTTTTTAAAATTTAATTTAAAATTATGGAATGTGTCAATAAATATAGTGATATAATTAATTACATTTATTAATTTCCGCTATATATATATTTTTTGTTCAGCACTGTTATTTGCCCCTCCTCACTAAAAGCCCTAGCTCTGCGCCTAGTATATGGTGTCAGCTCCATCCAATATAAAGACTCGGAAAAAACTGCAATGAAGATCCCCTAATCAAGTTGGCGAAAATGGTACATATTTTGACGTAAGCATAATTATTTTTTTTTTTGAAACTAATAGCATAATTATTACTAAAACTAATGTTTTATTAATAATTTGGATCAATGTTCGTATCAGTTGCTTCATTGTCTTTCAGTGTATTGTAATTTCAACCAAACTATTAGTGGTGTCCCATTAGGCCCCGTCCATTTTGAAATTTTATTTACTTTTATTAATTTGTTGACACTGGCATCCATTTTTGCTGGTTTTATTAGTTAAAATTGATGATAGTAGCTCACTGACCTTTTGACTAAACTAACTCCTTTTGTTATACATACGTGAGTGTGTGCAGCAAGAGAAAATGTGCAAAAACACTAGAAGCACAAAAACAAAGAAAGAGAGTTTAGCTTTAGAAAATGTTTTCCTAATATAAGGGAGGGATAAAAAAGTGAGAAAATTATTTTTAGATATTCTGAGAATCATTGTGAGTGTCACTATTTATCCAATTTGTATTAATCTCTTTATAAGCCTACTATTTAAATAGTGTAAAAAATATTTAAAATTTATCCTATGGATGTAGCCTGATACAGTCAAGAGTAAGTCATGTAAATTTTGGTTTGTCATATTTTTTATTTCTGTTGCCGTAATTATTTTATTAATTTTATTGCAAAACCTATTCAAGTGGTATCAAAGCCTGTTTCTACAAGTTTAAGTATTCTAGTCAAATTTTTTTTTTAAGTATGCATTGTGGTTGCGACCTATATTGACTTTCTACATAAAAAAGAATTTTTCTTGAACTAGTACTTAATTTAAAATCCAGTCAGTCAAAAATCGATACCGAATTCATGGATATATTTCAAAAATAAATATACCAAGATAAAGATAAAATTACAGCGAATCTTTTGGCCTAGTCCGCTTGGAAAACAGTTGCAGAAATAACAAAATGATGAATAATAAAATAGTAACTCAAATTTTACAAAAAATAGTAACTATTGGAGTTATTGTTACATAATCCATCCTTATTAAACCCGGTATTGTTCACAAATCCACTATTACTATTCACGTATACTATTATTATCATTCACTTATACGAACAATATGATGCACCAACCACTGTTACTATACTATACTGTTACTATTAGTATGTATAGGTTACTATTTATCATATTCCATAAAGAAGTTATGGAGGTTAAAACTAGCAATATGATCGGTCTAAATGGCAGAAATTATCATATATGAAGAAATAAAATGAGAGATTTCCTTATGGTAAAAAAAAATACACCAGCTATTGCTGGGTGCAAATAAACTAAAAGACAAGACTGAAGAAGAATGGATTTTCGAGCATAAGCAGGTTTGGCTTCATTGGACAGTTTATCGATGATAATGTGTACAACCACATTTGTGATGAGACTCATGCTGAACAGTATGGAACAAACTTGAGGAGCTATATGCCTCAAAATCCAATAATAATCAATTATTCTACTTGATAAAGTTGATGAATTTTATATATCGGGGGTATACTTCTGTAGCAAATCATTTAAGTGAAATATAGGCAATTATCCATCAACTATAAAGTATAGATATAAAGTTTGATGATAAAATCATCACCCTTGTGGTGCTTACCTCTTTGTGAGAATCACGAGAGACTTTGAAGATATTCTTAACAAACTCTACACCACACGGTGGAGTTAGACATGCTTAAGAAATTTGTTAAAATGTCGTTCTGAATGAGGAGATGAGACGTAGAGCACAAAATCCATCTTCATCTCAGTTAGACATTCTTAAGAAGATCCATACAGATGAAAATGGATCAGACATGCTGATTAAAATTCTTTCAAAGGAAAAATTTGAATACTGTCGGTTAGCTGTAAGGATGAAAGAAAATATTGTGAATCTATGCACTTGAATGCGAGGGAGAGATTTGTTGGTGGTGTTCCATTTAAGTGGGCATTGTCCATTTTGAAATTTTCTTTGTTTTTGTTGATTTGTTGGCACTGTCCTTGATATTTACTAGTTTTGTTAGTCAAAATTTGTAGTGGTAGCTCACCAACCTTTTGACTAAATCAATTTCTTTTGCTATATATACACGAGTATGCACAGTAAGAGAAGATGTGCAAAAACACCAAAAACATCAAAACAAAGAGAGAGAGTTTAGCTTTAGGAAATATTTTTCTAAAATGAGAGAGTGATAAAATAGTGAGAAAATTATTTTTAGATATTTTGGAAAAGACAGTGAGTGCCACTATTTTGTCCCATTTATATTAATGTTTTTATAAGTGCACTATTTTTAACAAGTGAAAGAAATATTCAAAATTTGTCCCGTGGATGTAGCCCTAAAACATTTAATAGTAAACCACGTAAATTTCTGTGTATCATATTCTTTTATTTCTACTGTTATAATTATTCTTTTAATTTTATTGCGGGATTTATCACGGACTACCCCTTGCGGTCAAATCCGAATCCATAAAGCCCAAAAATAGTAGGATATATCTTTTGGGTATTTTCAATTATTCCACAAATATCTTATCAACAGGATATTCATTTATCTAAAATTTAATATTATTAATACAGATAATTGTTTGGTTGGATTTAAGAAAAGATAGTGTCGACCAAAAAATGTTGAGTCTGTATTGAGAGGTTGAAATATTCTTTTTTTTCTTATACAAATATAGATTTGGAAATTTCGGAAAGAAAGAAAGAGAGAAAGGCAGGTAACAAGTGATGGGTGAGAGTAAACAGAGAACCTTATTCTTTTGTTTATTTTACGTTTGAAAGGGCAGAAGTTGGCGGCCTTTGACTTTGATGACTTTTATTTTTTTTACTTTGATCAGATTATAACTTTGGAAATCTGATTTTGTTAGATCCTAATAATTGCAATTACCATCAAATTTGAAGAATTTAAACATTTATTTAGTTGAAAAATCAATAAATTTTAATATCTGCAATAGCAAGTTTTATGTATAATCTATATGGGTGATTATTTTCTAATACTTGAGATTTTTATATTGTTAATGAATTATATTTCAGAAAAAAAACCTTCTTTCTTTTTTCTTTTTTTAGCAAATTTTATGTCATTTCTCTATCGTTTTCTAGTACTTCTTTCTCTTTGACTAAGGAATTCCATTTATATTAAAAATGCATTTGATTAATGGACTAATAAAATTTGAGTGATGAGATTTAAAAAGTTTTCAGCTATATGATGAGTTAACGAGAGAGTTATCTTCATTATAAAATTAAAGGTTGGGTATTTATGTAACTTTTAAATAAATATTATTATTAAAATATGCTATTATTTTTAAAAAAATTTTATTTGTCGATAAAAATAATTGAAGATATTTTAAATAAAGTTTCGAAAATAATAATGCTGGAGTATTTATTTATTTGAGCATTTCAAAAATCAAAATTTCAAAATATGTTTTTATGCCTTTTATCTCTTATTTATTTTATTTGGATAGATTGTGAATTTAAATTTGAAATAAATTATGATTTGAATTTGAGTAGTAGTCAAAATAAAATCTACGGATTGCATCTCAATTGACAACACAAATTGAGCATACGGAAAGAGTTTTCGTGTAGATTTGCACTAAATGTATCTATAAAGAGATGCGAGATGCAAAGAACCTTAGCTATAACTAAACTCTGAGTCTGACAGAGTTTGAACAATATCAATCCCATATGGTTAACTTATATATCATATATGATGAATACAATTTTTGAATGATATTTTTTATAATGTCTGCTTTCCTTATTACATCAGCTTTTATAATATAATTTTGTTTGTAACTGTTAAAAACATAATCTGATCATAAAGGCTAAAATATTCTAAATTCTTAAATGACTTCTAGTGGCTCTTTGACTAAACTTTTATTTGAGCGTTATAAATTTTGATTGTTTTTCGGTATCTTCACTCGAATGTATCTTCATTCAGACTTAATGTAGTGTTCGGTTTTCTATCATCCTTATTCGGAATGTGGTGAATAAATTATTAATCTATCAAATATGTATCCGCGGTTTAAGTTCACGTCATTGTTTGGAAAACCTTGTGAAGAGCCACTTGTTGCTTTCTCAACTTTGATTGGATGAACTTGCCAATTTTTTCACGCCAAGAGAATCATAAAGCTAAAGTGTTTCGTGCAAGTAACGTTCCCTTTTCAAATGATAAGAATTCTGCATCTCTACATTTTCATTAGTATTTTGTTTTATATTTTCCACATAAAAAACATTAATTTTACCACTTCCAACTAAATTGATTGTCTTCGACTTAAAATAAGAATTTGATCAGCACATAAAGTTAGATTTTAATGATAAGCGGCTGAGACCTCTGAAGATTAGATCAGTATCTGAATTTAACTCTAACACTCTTATGCTGAAATGGACTGCTTCGATGGTGGAAGGAGCCATGGACAGTTAAGTAGAAGTGTGTCTACTGAAATACCTCGTGATTTAAAAAAAAATAAAAAATCAAGAGTATCGTCAGCATATATCCTCGTTTTTGTTTGAGTTTATGAAAAGAAATGGAAAAAGGAAAAGAGTGATGGAGACAAGAAACTTCCTAGCAATGAGGCGACAATTACAGAAACAGAGATTAGATAAGGTAGCACGAGATATATACAACAAGACTATGATGTTATTTTCCTCTATTCTAATCCTTGGACCGGACAAAGACCAGAGAGTGTGAAAAGCTTGTCCCGTGCTATGGACTCTACAAAAATCGATTTAGAGTGAAATTGCAGCTATTCGAAAAGTTTAGAGTGAAATTGAAGGCTTATCACAATATTTATTACATTTAAAAAAATAATCTATTTTAAAATACTTATCACATTTATAGTTTCGACGAATAATAGTTTATTTTTTGCGAATTACTCTTTATATATGATAAATAATTATTACTTAATTTAATAATTTTTTTAAAGAATTAATATCAAATTTAGGATAATATAATTAATTTACTGAATGATTTATTGTAATTTAGATAAATTTAATAATTTTTTAAAGCCCGTAAAATTACAAATATAACAGTATTATAGAACAAAAATAGTAATACAAATTATTCAAAGGATGCTTCATTATATAAGTGACATTCTAAATTGGTATTAAGGTTGAAACTATTTTCCTAAATGAAAAAATAAATACAGTTGAAGAAAACAATTAATCATATTATTTAGCTTTTTGAAGTATTTACAATCAAAAAATTATGAAATTTATCTGTAGACCAATCTCTGATTAAAATACTAGTAATATTTTTTTTTCAAAATAAAAGTTATACTAGAAAAAAAGAACATAAATTCTGTAAAGTTGATTAGATTAATAAAAATGTAAAATTCATGAAATGTGAACTTTATAAATTGTAATTTCACATTCCGTAGTGTCTCAAATAGTAAAATTAAAATCATGATAAAATTTATCAGTCCTATTAATTATAATTCATTATTTATTAAACCAAGTAGAAGAATATAATAAATTTATAAAATATTTAAATTTCAGAATTAAAATGTATCCAAAATATTTTTCATTTTTGTGATAATAATTTTGAAATTTTTTGGATTATTGATAGTGACAAAAGGACATAACTTACGGTCGCCGACTTCACTGGACGAATCAGGAGAAGGAAAAGGCACACGGCCCCTATTTTTGCTTTTGAGGTCAGCTCTTGTCATTAATTGAGAAGAATGCTAATGTGCGCTACTGTGCCCTCGTCCCACGTGCGCATTTTAGCACGACAAACCATTCCTTTTTCGCCGAACTCGGTCTCAGGTCACACCGCGTCAATGGCTCGTCATTTTACTTTTTAAAAACTTCGCTTCTCTCCCATTTTTTGATTTCTTTCTTCTTTCTCTAATCCCTCAAATTCCTCATTTTCAGTCCAGTTAAATAAATAAATTGTACATGTGCAGAACCAAAATGGCTGTCAACGCGTCAAACCCAGACCCAGTCCGACCCGCCAGAACTCGCCCCAGTCAGTCTCCCCGTACTCCATCAACGCCGAGATTACCAACTTTCCCTACCAGCTCCACCAACTCCTCCTCCTCCTCCTCCTCAGCCGCCGCTTTAGGTCCCTCAACGTCCAATACGTCGAGTGCGTATTACACATCTACTTCATCGTCAACGTACAGTCGAACCTCCCTCTCTAGTCTCCGTGAATCGATTTCTAAGAGCCCTAACATCTATGGAATATCTGAAATTCGGGCCGCCACCAATAACTTCCTCGCCAAACGCTACTCCACTTCCTCCACTGCTTGCTGGCGCTGCACTCTTCGGAACACAGAGACAATCGTCTTCCAGCGCAAGTTTCGCCGGAGAATGGAAATGCCACAACTCAAAGAACGCCTTGCAGTTATTTGCCGGAGCAACCATACAAGCGTAATCAAGTTATTAGGCGTTTCGATATCAGGAGACCATATTTACCTCGTCTATGAGTTCATCACCGGCGCTAATCTCGCTGATTGTTTAAGAAACGCTAGGAATCCGAATTTCACGGTCCTCTCCTCTTGGAATTCGCGAATGCAGGTCGCCGCTGATCTAGCTGACGGACTTGATTATATCCATCACAAGACAGGCTTAAACTTAACCCTAGTACATAATCATATCAAAAGCAGTGGAATTATCATTACAGAGCCACATTTCAATGCCAAAATCTGTCATTTTGGTACTGCACAACTGTGCGGAGAAGCTTATGAGACTGAGAATCGAGAAAAGAAGAGCATAAACGAAATTGAAGAAGAAGAAGAAGAAGAAGATAGATCGAAGGAGTTAAAGAGATCTAACAGTGGAGTTATGCAATTCGAAGGAGTGAGAGGCTACATGTCGCCGGAATTTCAAGCTAGTGGAATCGCGACGCAAGAATCCGATGTGTACGCTTTCGGTGTAGTGATATTAGAGTTATTATCTGGTGAGGAGCCACTGAAATACAAGTTCGATAAGAGTAGAGGTGATTTTATACGAACGTCATTGATAGATAGAGCAGCGGCGGTGATCGACGGGGGCGGCGGTGGTGGTGAAGGAAGAGAAGGGAGAATAAGGAGGTGGATTGATGGGAGGCTGAAGGATTCGTTTCCAGTTGACGTGGCGGACAAACTGACGCGCCTGGCATTACAATGCGTGCACGTGGATCCAGCTAAACGGCCGGATATGGGACGCGTGGCAGGGAAGATTTCTAAATTGTATTTGGCTTCAAAAACTTGGTCTGAAAGTATAAAACCTGTATCTGACCAGATTTCGGTGTCATTGGCACCTAGATGAATTAGGTGACTTTAATTTTTTATTATTTATTTTTTAAAAATTTTAATTAAGATATTTATGATTGTGACACAAGTAAATATTTTAATTAAAGAATATTAAACTTAATACGGTAATGAGGATCATTAGAGGCTAAACCCGGATTAAAAAGATTAATGTAATGAGAAGCATGAGAAGACCGGAGCGGAATAAATTGACTCATCTAAAAATTAGTTCTCTTTGTACAGATTAAAAAATGGATTAAGGATGGATAAGTGTTATAATATTCTATATTTGTTGTTGGATAATTTTGCATGATTAAGATATGCATTTGATACCATGCCTGTTTTTTTTTTTAAAAAAAGAACAATATATTAGAAAATAAATTGATTCCTCTCGTACGCTTATATTATACTAGAGCCGGATGGCATTTGACGGTTGAGATGCAAATTATTTATAATCAATTTGAATTTATGTTATAAATTTAATTATCAATTTATTTAAAAATTAAAATATACATATAAAAAAAAGAAATACTCATTCATAGGGTGGAGTCTAGCGCTTTATCATTTCTAATTAAAAATTAAAATTCAATAATGATGATTATATATATGTGTGTGAATTTTAATTACTATGTTATTGAAATTTTATTAGCAAATAATTGTTAAAAAGAAACATTTATTTATAAAAATAATAAATGAAAATTCATGTCCCATATAAATTACTTAATTACTATGTTAATTTAATAAATTAAAAAGGAGTCTATTACTGTTAGTATAATCTATCTGTTCATTGGACTTTTTACTCACTAAGTAATAACACAACTCATTTATAGCCCTAATTGAGTCTAAATCAATCGGGGCAGGCAACCTACAAAATTCAACTTCGAAAAGGTAAGAGGACATCTCTTTAAAGGTCAAAATCATACCGCAGGAGAGCAGTTGAAGACTACGAGGGCCCCATGATATCTTGGTATACATGATATGATGGTGGGTGGGGCATAGGTATAACAATCAAAGGTCGAAATTAAAATTGTAAGCACGTAACAAATTAGTTTTTTTGTTTTTTTAAGATATATAATTAAAAAAACTCTGAAACAAAGCCAAATTAACCATGAAAAAAAATAATAAAATATAGATTCAAGTGTTACATCGCAGTGTACTTAGCCCATAACTTTAGATCTTCCGCAAAATTATAATAAGTATGAAATCCACATAAAAAAAGATTTTCTGTTTACCCAAAAGGTTGTGTCAAAGGAAGAGCTATAAGTATGAACATTAACTATGGCATAGCATACCCAGAGGCTAATATTTCATGACAAGAAAAGAAAAGCCATTCTCTATACACATTCCTTTTTAACCTATGATGCATTTGAATTGAAGGGAGACCAAATCTATTTGAATATGGAAAGGCATTCTTAAAATAGCCTTTTCTTCACCCTTTTTTTTTCACTCTTTCTTCTGACTGGTTCACCTTCTAATCAAAGCTTTCTATATCTATCCTGCTTTCTACTTATACCAAATTTTCAGTGGTTTCTAGCTTTACTAGTTACTGACTCACAACAGCAATTGTTAACGGTATAAAGGAATTTGGAATTAGCAGTAGTAGTTGGGAGTTGATGGGGCTAAACTAGTGGATGACACTTTGGACTTGCTTTTCCTTGGATATGAATAGATCACAGCCAGCTCTCTAACCTGACGCCAAACCGACTCTGGCAGTTGATGTGATGCATGTGTTTGCTCTTGCTCTACCTGCAAATATAATTATCATCCATAATTCGGTTTATAAGACAGGAACAGTTAAGCATGATCAAAAAGTTTGAACCAGTGAGATGTAATTGTGCTTATGAAGCCAATAAAGATATATAAAATCACTCGGAGACCAACTTTTCTCCTTTTCTGTGTCCCATTGCTGCTAGCCTTTAAAAGATTTCGCCATTTGTCCTGAAACAAAAGTATCACAAAGAGTATCAGGAAAAAAAATGTAAAAAATGCAAGATAAACCATTCATGAACTACCTTGAGATTCACAGACGTGCGATGAGAAGATGATGAAAATAATGACTTCTTTATGTGAGTCCATTTTCCAACTCCAAACTTAGAAACACCCTCAATTAATTTCATCACCTCACAAGTTGTCCACCTCTGGTGACACTGTCTTTTCTTTCCAGCCCCCCCTCTCCTTTTCACACATTCACTTTTTGAAATGTTATCTTGTGAGTCAGCTGAAGAAGTTTCCTTATCAAAATCTTCATTGGAAACTGAAACCTCCTCATCGTTGCAATTGTCAAAATGATCAACCTAAACAGAAGCCATAAACTTTTGATCATAATATTATCATAAACAATTGAAACCAAATCACTACTGCATAAATGCACAGAAGAAATATGTTATGAGCCCGCGTAATGGATCGTGTCACTGGGCAATGTACTATGTAATCTTCCTCAAGCAAGGGATTTGAGCCCTTGTTTTTATTACGCGATCTGCCTATTTTTTTGTATGGGAGAGATTCAGCTTATCAACAGGGAGCTGTCACCTTTGGACCTCATTAGAAAGAGCTCCAATCTCATTTTCCTGAAAAGATGCTTGCTTAATTTATTAATAGCAATCATACCTCTTTTAAACAGAGGTAACAATAATAAACAAAATTATATAAAAACAGGAAGTTTAGTCTACTTAGAAAACTAACTAAAAGGGATTCTAAATGTGTTTTATTGAGTCCTATTTAAGCTAATAATCTAACTAATTCTCGGAATCCTTCACTAATTAGGAATCCATATTTTATTGAATTCTATCTAAGTTAATAGTCTAATTATTTAATTTTCATAATTTCTATATTTGCCACATTCATAACAACATTACTCTCCCCTCAGAAAGATAAGCTTGTCCTCAAGCCGGTTTTGTCTTTTGTTCTTGAGTTTGGTGCACTATTAAATTCCAATCAAAATAGCCTCTCCCACTGGTGCCTTGGAACAAATAGATCATCACAATTGTAACATAATCCCCTACAAATACAGAAACTACCTTCAGGTAGCACTACATTTTTTTGAGACAATGATTTTGTGAAACGGATATTTCTTCCTCGCCAGGACTAAAGATTGAATCAGCATATACATGAATGAAGAAAAAAAAATAATAATAATTGACAAGTACAATAATATAATTCAACCAGAAATTGGTACAATATTGAAATCTATCAAAACGTAAAATGAAAAAAGGAAACTTCTTATATTTTGTACTGGACCTTGTTGCTTTCACGAAAATCAGACATTCTGAAGAAGCACGGTTCTAAATTTCTCATTGAATTCTAGAAAGAAATTTCACGCTTAAAACATGAGTACGCTAATAAAAAGCTTCTTGAGAATAGCAGTAAAATATAATCAACTAACAAAGCAAGATATCCATTTAATATGACCCTGTTAAACTAATAATATGGTCCATAAGAGGGACAAACCCAACCATCCTTAATGCAGAATGAATTGATTAATGAAAGAAAACATGTCATTGCCAACCAATTCGTGAACGTGAGAAATCAACAGTTCCGAATTAGTGATGCAAAGCATAGACCTAAAATTAGCATTTGGGAATTCTGAAGAACGAAATGCCATTACTTTGGCCTAAGAAAGAAAAGCCAAATTGACAGACAAAATCAGCCTTCACTTCTGAACGTTCAAGCAGGTGCAAATTATGATATGAGATCAATTATATATTCAATACTCTCAAAACATTCTTCTACCTTTTTTTCCTCTCCTTCTTGTGCAAGATACAAATCCAGCGCATCTGGGTGAAGAAAAGACAAAAGTATCCAGTAATTTGGAAAAAAATAAACAGGTGGATAACAAAACAAACGGAGGAAACACGACATCTAAGAAACTATATATATAAACTCAACTCTAATCCAGTTTTGGTACCTTGATTATGCAAATTACAAGACAAAAATGATACATCTTAAAAAAACATTGGCCAAGTACTTCATAAATGAAATATGACCAGCCATGCAGAAATATGAGACTATCAATGAAAAAACACAAATGTTCACATATGCAACAAAATTTTATCCCCAAGCTTCATATACATTCCCAGAATCCATAAGCCAGCAGCTGATATTCTAGCCACACAAGAAGCAGTTGCTATACAAATTAAAGAATACATCCAAACATAGATATACAGGAAAATTCAAACGCAATACGAAGATGAAATCCATTTACTACTAAGAATTGGCTATTTCCATTTGTAGGGATGGAGTCCCACATGGAAGCAGAGATTCCTACATGGAAATAGTTGTTCCATTACACTTTTAGAAGTGTTGTTTTCCATTAAAGTCATTTTGACAATCACAAAAATTGTTCTAACTTATGCTAAAACCTCTCTTCAAAGGAGACCTTTAAAGCACAAGGAATTTCAATATAAGTCAAACTGCATTGATACATGCATCACATGTATAGTTTAATATTTGAACGCTCTGTTGTGAGAGGAATTGCATCTTGACTGTTAAAAAGGATTTGGAATGTTGTTCTTTTCCTCCAAATTCACATTCCTCAAGGTACAACAGGCGCTTGAACACCTAATGATCTTCCATAACAGTATGTTGAGTATGATAGAGAATCTTAATAGTACGTTAAGATTTTTGCCTATGAACTACGTTGGCATTGAACTTTGGCATCCACCATCAATGGATGCGATGCTTAATTTGCATTAACAAACAATTTCATTAATACAAAAGAATTATGTCAATATCAACAGACGCACAGCTGCCAAAATACACATATACAATTTTTAGAGAGAGAAGAAAATAAATATGCATATAACTATAAGTTAACAAGATAATTACCGCCATCAAACTTTATCTGATCATACTTGAATGCACATGAAAAACTTCCAATATTGAAGCCTTTTAGTGAATTAAATGTTTCAAAATCAACAGTACCATCAAAACAGTCCATGCTACATTCAGGTAAGCAATGTTGCAATCTTGTAACTTCATCTTCAAAGGCAGACAAATAAGATAAATCTTGGTCAACCTACACAAAAAGATGAGAGACTACATAAAAAAACAAGCTAGTGCCATCATTACCTCCTGGTTTTCAGAAGATAATAGAAGAAATAGAAAAAGATCTTTTTGACATGCACTGTATGAAGAAGAACAGCAACATAGCAAGTTCTATCAATTTGTTAGGGGTTCAAACTTTTTGTATTCAAAAGATTGCTGACTTTTTCCAGTGCCTTGGGTCAATTTTCAAGATTTACATCACTTTATTGTTATTGACAGTGAATGGTGTACTTTTAAATAATGCCAATATATTTACGAACTTGTCAACACTATTTCCGAAATGTATATTGTAATAGATTTTAAAATTAGAATTAGAAGCTTCAGAATAAAAAAAGAAGCAAAATATAAAGCATTTTATTTAGGGATTACTGTCTTCCAAACAATGTTAATCCCGTCTTGGCATAAGGCACCTTGTCAAGGGATCATAACCACCCAGAGCTCTTAAGCCCTCATCAATGAATTCCCAATTTCACTCACAGGAAATGTACCAGGGACAGGGTAACTATTTCTTTCTCCTCGTAAATAATAATTGAAGAAACTATATTTCCATATCTGAATTTCACCCATAATTACAGGTCAGGGCTGTATTTTTTGAAAGTTACAATTCCATCGTTTATTTTGAATCTATCATAACAATTAAGTCCATGAATTGAAATTTCATATTAGTCACATAACCCAAAGTGCCTTTATAATAAATCCCATAATAGCACAGTTTATTTAAGTAAACTGAAAAAAAAAAAAAAGCCTAAAGCAATAAAATTCAAGGAACCTCTAATAATTAATATAACCTATAAGAATGTAAAAGTCACAAGGCAGAAACTACTTAAATCATGCTAACCACATGAGAGAAAAATATTTTAAAAACACATATCAAATCAATATTCTTAAGAAAAAGAGCACAATCACGAACATTGAAGGTGCTGAGAGTGACAGAGTCATGCAAATACCTTTAACTACGATGAAATTGCCATTAAATCACTATCTCACTGACAAGGAGCGCAATTTTAAGGAAGGTAGTGTTTGTTAAAACTAAAATTTACATGCTGAAAATTCAAAAGCTTAATTTTGAGTGTTGAATAATACGTGTTAAATTTTTGAATTGAGAAGGTTTTTTAAGTCTAATAATTTCTTGTATTCAACATAAATTTTTAGTATTTATCATTTTAAGTTGACTTTAGCTTGATTGAGATTTTCAGCTACATGTAGATAAGCATTATTAAGCAATTAAAACCATTAAATGATGAAAATTTTAATTTTAAGTGTTGAATGGTATTATCAAACACCAATAAAGATTTTTTTCAGCACCCTCTTGTTAAAGTAAGAGAAAGGTTTGGTTTTCTTCATTTTTCTTTATTATTCTTATTTTTATTTTAGTCCTCTCCTATTTATTATATATGCTTCGAAAAGGTAAAAAGGTCATATCAATTAGTTTTCTTCACATAATTTGATAAGAGGACGGAAATGTAATTTAAAAGGAATTATGTCTTGAGTTGTAAGTTATTAGTAAACCTGAAAGATGAGAATACAATTTACTTTATAATAATTATATATTACAAAAGTGTTTACTTCCCTCTAGCATATGTACCTCGGAATGGCTATATAAGAACATGCTTGGACTCTCATCCACCGGAGCAATCTTTGTTTCTGGGTCCATCAATTTGAATCAGCACTGCACTCACCTATTTCCAAATTATAAACATGCAAATATGGGGCATAAATTTGCAACTTCACTTTATAGTCAAAAAAGTTAAAATCCATAAAGATACTAACAACTTGAGATGCATTGTACAATTGACTTGAGTAATTATATAAACAGTAAGGATTGGGAAACATGGCACTAAAAAGTAAAGTGCCAAGGGATTCAATGGGCACTATGATTAGCTAACTTTTTTGTGTGTGCTTTCTATTGCTGTAAAATTCAATGGAAAAGGAAAATAAAGTACAAAAGAATAATGAGGGAAGTAAGGTAGCCCCCAAAAACGAAGCTTAAAAAGAAAATAGTTACCTTCATTTAAAAAGGTTATTAATGATAAAGAAAAAAAAAAAGTGCGAAACTTTTACAATCTCCTGCATTGAATTTAAGACATGCGCAGATTCAAAGTTCTTGAAATTTAATTTGCTGATAATCAGCTAACAACAGCAGATATTCTGTTTGGAGGCAAAACCATTTCATACACAACCATTTATTTTAAAATGTTAATAACTTCAAGACAAATTTCTCTCTTAAAAATATTACTCAAGTAGACGAAATACCCATATAAAAACAAAAAATTTGAAATTTCACATGCATTCAGCTAATGAGCATAGTTCAACAAAAAACCAACACTGTGAATTCCTTATTTCCCAAAAACCGACTATGTTGTGACATTTTATTACTTCCTTTTGTTTTCCAGATTTCAATTCCTATTTTTAACTTTGAACCCATGAGACACAATGTAAAACACAATCAACCCATTGAAAATTCCAGAAAAAGATGCAATACTAGTACTCATTCCTGTCACTGTTTTGCATGTTCATAGCAGCCAAAAACCGTCTAATAATGGGCATACCGTGCACAAAGATACAGCTAAATACATTTTATGGCCATTAAACAAATTTAAAAAAAAAAAACTCAAATATACCATCAATTATTTGGCAGAAAACAGAACGAAGAATCATTTCTTCAAAAAATATATGGTATATAGGAAAAACAATTAAAAATTTCTGAAGTTCTTGAAATTATATAAAAAAAATGCCACAATTGGATAATGAAATACCTTACAAAGAGACGAAAATGAGCTGAAAGCGTTGAAATGAACAACGGAAAATGGAAGCAAAGGGAAAATAATTGAGGGAATGTGAAGAAAAAGGAGTGTAATGAACGGTTTTGCTTAAGACCAGTAGTAATGAAACTGTGATAGAGAGTGCCATGAAATTAATTAATTAATTAATTACTCTTTCTATTATGTTATATTTATAGTTTCAAACACTGATAAATATTTTTTTTTATCTTTTATATATATTAAATATTTATTACTTCAATTTAATAATTTTTTAAAAATTAATATTAAATAAAAAATAATATAATTAATTTATCTAATAATTATATAATTAATTTATTATAATTGGATAAATTTAATAATTTTTTTAAAATGTTTGATATTCCACGTGTGACAACCAGCATTGAAAAGATGAAGTAATTAATAGTAACTAATGTGTGGGCGGACGTGAGAAGGAATACAGAAAGGTGGATTGGAATGTGGAGTTTGAGGTCCGTTACGCATGACATGTGATGCGTGTGTTTGTGGGCAGTGGGCACCTGATGATTCATCACTTTCACTGGGCAATCACTGCCCCCTTTGGATTGTATAGTTTTGTCTTTGTTCGCCGCCGTCCAAATAAATGACGGCGTTAACAACTGTTTCTCTCTCTGTCTCTGCATCACAATTCACAACTGCAATTGGAATTTGGAATTTTTACATTTTTGTCCATCTTCCTTCAATTCTCTTTTTTCATTTCATTTTTGTCCACCTTACATTTTGAATCCATCTTACATTTTTGAATTTACCGTTAAAAAGTTATTTTACTTTTAATCATTTTAAACAATTTTAGAATTAAATTAATAATAAAACCTACAAAAATATTTTGAAGTTAACAATTTGATGTAAAATCACTATAATTTAATATTTATATCTCGCGCGCCCGAGTTTACAAATTTAAATATATTAACACTCTACTTTTAGATTGTAATTAGGTTTGGAGAATAACATAAACATGGGCCATAATATAATTTTGAGATAATTAAATCCAAATCTTGCAAAACACCCCGTTTTTATTAAACTCTATCTCTAATCTTTCATTTCCTTGAATCATTCCTCTCTCAATGATTGCTCAAATTCTTCATCCCTCTCTTATTTATTGTTTAAAATTTTTAGGTAAAAAATTCAGCTAATACATATTTTTATATAATAAATTTTTAGGTAATAAATTGTGAGATAATAATAAGTTCCTCATTCAAAGTTCCCTTTTTGTGCTAAATGAGGAATTTTCAGCTCAAAATATTTTGGAACTTTGCATGTAAGGGAAGGAAGAGCAATCAACATTCACATATTTTTCGCCGGACGACCAGGTTTATTACTCTCCACAATGAGGGCTTTTGGACAACCATGTGTTTTGAGCTGAGGTATGCTTCTTACTTTGTCTTTTTATTTGCTATAAAGCATTTAAAACTTTCGAAGAGTAAAGATTTCTCTTATGGACATGAAAGATGCTTTTTTACTTTTAAAAATTTTGATTTTGCTGCATTTATTATTGAAAATTTTGAAGATTGAATGGAGAGTTGAAGACCTACGCAACTATTGAAAGAGGAATGATGGAAGAAAATGGAAGATGGAATATAAAACTTAATCAGAATGGGGCATTTTGCCAACCTTGGGTTTATGTTGTGGGCCCATGCTTATATTGTTATTCCAAATCCTAATTCAAATTTGAAAGTAGGGTGTTAATATATCTAAATTTATAAATTGGGTGCTCAGGTACAAATGTCATATTAAAATGATGTTGCAATAAGTCATCAAGTCAATAGTATTTGTATAAGTTTAGCATAAATTAACTTAAATGGTCAAATTTGACATTTTTAATGTCACTAAATAAGTTCAAAAGCTAAATTAATCTTTATTCTATAAAAATTATGTCCATTAAAAATGATTATCGACTTTGGTAAATATAATTATAATAATTATAGTTTTAACTATTAAACCATTTTATTTTTATTTTTTCTTTATTGAGACTCAATAATCAACTTTAATGATTGGACATTATTTTTATACTACTTCCATTCATAAATACTTGCCGCATTTGATAAAGTATTATATTTTAAAATACTTATTACATTTGTGATTTTAAAAAATAATAAATTTTTTTTCTAAATTTATCTTTTGAATATATCAATAATTATTATTTTAATTTTTCAAAAATTTAGTATTTAGATATATTAAATTAAAAATAATATAATTAATTTAATAACTTTTTTAGACAATTTAAATTTTAGATGTGATAAGTAATTAGAAAGGCGATGGTACACTAAGAGTACAATGTAAAGCTAGAACTATGGGACATAAATTATTTTGGGGCCTAAAAAGAAGATATAGAAGTCCCATAATACAGCAAAGCAAAGCTATCAATTTTAGTATTATCACAAATCCATCAGTCTGTCAAACCTAAAATCAAATTGAGAATGACAAATTGTATTAATCCCTAAAATTAATAAATTTCCTGTCAATTCGTCAATTTATAACTCAATGGGTTCATTATAACTGTAGTGTCTAACTCTTCAATATTTTATATTTTAATATTTCAATGAACATTTGCAATCATGCGTGCGTTTTAATCGTAAAAATATTTTCAATCAAGTGATTTCATCCCGTGTCAAATACAAAATACAAATAGGACATGAGTTGTTGTGCCACGCTGCATTTTTTGCTGATATGAAAATGAATGTTGAGTTGTCAATTGATGATTGGTTACTATTAATAGACTGAAAAATTGAGATTACTAAAGTGACCTTACAACAAATGCTCGTATCCTTATTGTGCAATGAAAAATTAGGATACCGCCGCCAACAGTAATATCTCTCTTCTCAACACCATTCTTATTACCTCCAGCTACAGATTCCCTCTCTTTAGTTTCATCTTCTTCACAGCCTCGTCAAGCGACTTCAGATTCACCAATGGATTTTTTTCTCTTCATAGGTTTCACCGATTTCACCAATCTCGATAATTTTTTCCCTTTATGTGCGCTTATTTCGCCATTGAAGGGAACCGAATCCATATCACTACTCTGATACTGCTTACCTTGATTCTCAAAAGGAAAATTATGGGAAAGGTGACGCATGTGAGTTTGCTCATGGTGTTTTTGAGTGTTGGTTGCATCATGTGGGTTATCATACTCAGCTGTGCAAGAATGGCATTAACTGCAAGAGGAGAGTTTTCTTCTTGGAATGTGTAGGTTGGTGGATCTGGATTCAGGACTCTAAAGGAACTAGTATCCGATTTGGGTTATGTAGTCTACCAGGCAACCACTCCAACCTCTACTTCGGCCAATTTTGAACTTTGTTAGAGGGATGAACAGGAAAGAATTTGTGTAAAAACCTCCAATGGAGAGAGTCAAATTGGGTAGAGATTTGCGTTGTAAAGATTTTTGAAAAATTAAGCAAGAATAACTCTTTGGATTGGGTGGACCCAGATTTTGGGCAAGTCTGCAAATGCTCCATATGTTGCGTGGGTTTCAAAGCTAGTGAAGTAAAGTGAGCCAAGGAACTCCTGAAATTGTTAATTTTTCTTTGTCAAAGCATTTATTTTGGTGGCTTTTTGGTTCCATCTCTTTTTGTGAATAGAGCAACTAATGTTTTTATTCAGTTGTTTTTGTTGTTTTCTTTTTCATGGCTACTTGATTGAACTCACAACGACAGAATTGGAAAAGAGAGATAGTAAGGGCAACTTAGTCATTTGATAAACTCAATCACTTTTTGTACATGTGGATCCAAAGTGGCAGCCTTGGTGTCGTCCTATGTGGCTTTTTTGAAATTTTCAGTGGATCTTTTTTGTCCTATTTATTTTTCCGGCTTGCCAGGTAGGATGAAGATTCCTGATTGAAAATGTTTTTGAGATTCAAACACTTAATTGTAAACGTTTTCTGTTGAGACACCAAAATAAAAAAAATAAAAAAGTTGGACACTAAATTTATAATTAGCCCTAACTCAATTTGTATGGACAAGTTGCTTTCAAACAACTGAAAATGATGTAGGAACAAACCAAAACAATGTGGAATCAATTACAATTCACATGCATTGCTTGTAATGGGATATTCTTGTGATTTATCAAATGTAACTCATGTAGTCTGCTTCAATACTTTATCTTTTTAATTTGTAAAATTAATTGATATGCTCCAATTTATCTAAAATTGAATTTTTGGATCGATTTTAATGGAAAATTTTCAATTTTGATCAAGTTGTATGAGAGATAAATAATAAAAAATATGAATGATTGTAGTTTTTAATTGAATAATTTTTTTAATGAAATATAATTGACTAGCTGCAAATCAATGAGAGGATTCAACAAAAATAACATTCCAATACCAAATCTCATTCCTTTATAGTCACTCAAAAAATACATTTACATTGAAATTGACATAGAAAATTGGAAAATACAAGAAAAAGAGTTAAAATGTTGGAGAAAATTTATTAATTGAAACAATAAGAAACTTTCTCATTTCCCTCTCCTTATTCAATATGAAAAAAAGAAATAACCTTAGAAATGAAATAATTAGTCGGGAACAGTCTATATAGCCAAAAGATACTGAAACTCGAAGTCATAAGGTATCTTCTCAACAGAAATGGCAGTGATCTTCCCACTGGTACTGTTATGGCTCCTGAAACAATCCACTATTGACTTCCTCAAAGACCCGGAAGTTGGCAATTGATGGCAAACCCATTCCACTAATGAGTTTGTGTCAATGGCAAAATCAAACATGTTGTTAAGCAAAAGTTCTGGAAATGCAATTCTTTTTGTACTTGTCACCATTATTGAAGCTTGTAAATACTCTAATTTCGATTTCTCCAGTTCTGCTACAATACCATCTGCTGTATATACTCTCACCTGCACAATTCAAAACCATTAACTTTCCTGAGAACTAATCACCGAGATTAAGTTCTGTCGGGATTTTGATTGCATAATTAAATTAACTTACCGCAGGAGAAGAACGGGTTCCGCAGCAAAGAGCAAAAGTGAGATTAGGATCCATAGATTCGAGTCCATAAAGATTGCGTACAGTGGCTTCTTTATCATCTTTTTCATTCTTTGAAAGAATCTATATAGTAAGTTAATGGTATTAGTTGAATAAAAATAAATGTGTAGTATTTTACAACATTAACAGGTAATAATCACCTTGTTGGAAGATGTTGGCTTCCTCAGAATGTATTGCTCTATTGCCTGAGCATTTATTGTGTTTCCACCAACATCTAGAGTTGCCTGAAATTAAGCAATTCATATATATATATACAAGTTAAAAATTATAATTGTTGAAATTTCTCCTTAGCATTTTTAAGATTGATAATTTTTGTTCAGAAGTTTGAGATGTACCCTGTTCATTAATGACAACAATTTTTCTGGAGAAGAAGGCACTCCATATTGGAGAAATCCCTGAAATTGGTTGCAATATATATGAGATCATAAGAAGCACATCAGGATTAGCCAATTTTATCTCTGTGATAATATAACAAAAGAAAAATAAGAATAAAATTTTCAAAATATACATGCATGATACAAGCATTGTACATGTTGATCCAGAAAGCTAGTTTCTGTTGGTATGTCAAGAATCTCAAGTCCACAGTCTGCAGATTGTTCATTAAGACCCTGCACTCCACAAAACTCTTTTGTTAATGCTTTAATTATGTAACTGAAATTAAATGGGCTGTGAAATTATTGGATATTTCCTTAATTATTAAATGATGTTCAGCTCGAATACTCGTCGAGTCTTTTAAGGTTACTCAAATCTTGAGTCGAGCCTGAAATTTTTAGACTCGTCGAGTTTCGAGCTGAGTTTCAAGCCTGGCAGGTTCGAGCTTGACTTAACTCACTCAATTAATATGTGTTTACAGCCCGTTTGGAACAATGGTCATATTTGATTTGCTACAATTTAAAATAAGGAATTCAATTGAATTTCATAAAATTATATTTAGAATAAATTCTTAAATGAAAATTCATTTATCTTTATTTTCAAAAATACCCTTAACATAATAATCTAATAAACACCAATTTATATTTATTATATACAATATCATAACTTGTTGTTTTTTACTAAGATATAAATAATAAATTTCATATAAATAAATACACTCACATTCCACCATAGCTAATTAATTATATAAATATAATATATAAAATAATTATAACATTTATCATAATAGTTATTTTTAATTTGTATAAAATGTCCCCGTTAAAAAAAAAAGGTATAAAATATCTTCTTCATTTAAATAATTAATTTAGAAACTATAAAAATATTTGAAAAGGTTATTATTATTGTTAATTATACTTGAAAATAGTGGTGCACAGAATAAAAACTATACTTTTGCATTGATAACTATGGAGTCCAAAAAGAAAAAAAATAAGAAAAAAGAAATGAAATACTTCAGTCCATAAAATGGGTAGTTTTATCAAATAAAGTTTAATGCTTTAGTATTATGATCAAATTAAGTTAAATCAATAAAAAATTTAATTTGTAGAAGAAGATGTTTATTTTGTCAAAAAAATTAGAGCATTTAGTTTTGTGGAATTCATTTGAAAATTTCATCAATTTTTATGGGATTTGGTGCAATTATATTTAATTTTATGGAATTGAATTTTTAAAATTAAAACATTTTTTTTCATTCCAAAGGCAAAAATATAGATTTCTAAATGAATTTTACAAAAATTCATAAAGGAATAATGTGCAATTTTTGAAACATACCTTAACCTTCTTAGTAAAGGAATAGAACTAGAAGTCGAAATGCATTTTGGGTCCATGGAGCTTGATGTGAAAATAACCAAGTTCTTATAAGGACCAATATCTCTTGGAATTGACTCTTCCACGTTGAAAATGCCATATGGGTCTTGTTGTCTTGATTCCTTTTGTAATAAAAGGTTCGTCTTGGAGTTTGAGGTGGTGTCTGTCCTGAAACTTCTTGAAATTAAAGAATTCTGCAAAGACCTAGAAATTGGGCCCGACTTTTCTAATTCCATAGCTCTTGATGTTCTTAGCAACCTAATATATATGAAGTTCAAACACTTGATTATGTTTTCTGATAGTTTGTTGGGCTGACATTGCTGAATGTTGCTGCTCTCTTCTGATAGAATTGCATTAGATAGTGATTTTGGTAAGTGGTCCAATGAGAATTCCACATGTCGCTCCCTTTGCTAAAGCCCAAGAAACCAAAAATATATCTAATAATTTAGAATCACTAAATGGTTTACCGTTAACATAAACCAAAATGAATTTGACCCTATATTTTCGATAATTATTCTTATAGAGCCCTGAATTTTGCGGAAGAGCTGAACTTTCATATTTCAATAATAAATATGTCTCTCGCTAAAATAAAATATGAAAGTGCGGGTAACGATTAAATTTCTATAAAATTATTTTGATAATAAAAATAAGTAATATTGAATCCCATAAAATTTAAAAAATCACAAAAATAATCGGACAAAAATGTAGTGGGGTCAATTCACTACATTCAACTTTTAAAAAAAATATTATAACTAAGGATCCATTGATAAAAAAAATTAAAAAATATGTATTAAGTGAAAATTTTAGAATTTTTAATCTAATTAATCTTACTAAAAATGAAATTAGATAAATGATTCTACTGAAAAATATTTTTAGCTCCGCCGTTGCTCTTATGGCAAATGTTAAAAAAATTTATTATTTCTTACATTATCATCGAAACTATATTAACTTAATTAATACTAGGTCTAGCCAGTTTATGAAATAGACGAAGTAACAGAGCGTACCTTAGGTGATGGATGTCTAGGGTCTCGCAAAGGAGAAGGAGACTTGAGCAACCCACTTTTTCTCGGAACTCTATCTTGAAATTTGGATTCCTCGTAGAAATGATTTTCTTTCTGGTCAGGAAATATTCTTGAGCTTCCCATTTTCTCATTGAAAGTCAAGTCATTAAGATTATAATCACCTTTAATTGCTTTACTTATGAAATGCAATGCCTTGGTCTCAAATGCCATTTTCTCTTGATGAACACCACCACCACCGTTATGTAAAGGGCTAGGCATCCATAAATGACTTTGAAGGTTGCTTATATAATTACTTCCAGCTTGCTGCCATTGTTTTGGCTTTGTCTCTTTAGTAATTTCTTGTTCACGTTTTAACCCTAGTTGAAGTTGGCTGATTTGGCATTCTAATCGAATTATTTCACTTTCAACCATGGCTAATTCTGCTAAGAGCTCCTTTGCCTGTATATATACACATTTTATAGTAACAAACGTCTTAGCAATTTTCTCAAGGAAAACATATCTATAGTGTTTTTTTTTTTCTTTTTCAAATCGAAATTTATTTATATGAGTTACATTCCAAAATAATAATAAAAAGAATATAAAATTTATAAATAAATGGGTTATGGACCTAGTATAAATCAATATGTATAGGTGATTCTAATACCCGTTTACTCGATTGACATATTATGCTTAAAATAAAATTTTAGATGGAAATTATGAGTTAAAAAATGAAATAATATTCTCATTTTTTTTCCTTTTTTTTTAAATGTCAAAATTTAAAAGTTGTTATTTTAAAAAATTTTATGCTTTTTAGCACATGGGTAAATTGAAGAAGAGGAGAAAGATATTACCTTGAGAGGAAGGAAGTTAGGGATAGAGGTCCCAGAGTTATGGTTACCCTTATTTTGCAAATGCTCCAAAATTTCATGGACCTTCTCTTCTTGTTTCAACATTTTCTGAAGGGCTGAAACCTATAAATATAGGGCATGAAATATGTTAGAAATATAAACTAGGTACAACATTATTGAGTCATTGTTTCTGTTCTTATTTTTTTTCAGGGTATGAATATCTTTGCTAAATTAAAACCTATTTATGAATATCTTTTTAACTATTTGACTTCACCTGGTTCTATTTTTTTTATTATGTCTGAAATTGAAAAAAAAAAGAATGTTACAGATTTGAATCTCTATAACCACTGATTAGCTAGTAGTTGGATGGTATGATTCTCATTTATTTCTACGTACTAAGTTTTGGAAAACAATCAAACAGTGATATATATGCACTAGTGCAAATTCATACCTCTCTTTCAAGTGCCTCTCTCTTTTGCTGTTCAATCATCTTCTTTCTTCTCTGTAATTGCAAAAACTCCCATATTTTACAGTAAAAGGAGAGAATAGAAAAAAGAAGAAAGCTATAAAACAGAAAATGAATTGCTTACAATATCCAGAGGCACATTAAGATTGGCAGGTGAGTCACCCTTATTACTAGCCATGAACAAATATAATAACACTTGTATATATCTAACTCTTACTGTAGCTCCAACCTCTTACACCTTCAAGGAGGCATTAAAAGAATAAAAGAAACAATAATGAGCAACAATTAGTGTTGGTGATGGTCTTTTTTTAAAAGAAAAAAAAAACTCAAATTTGGCTTAGAACTAAAGAAAAGAGTTGGGTTGTTGTTGTTGTTGAAATTTGATTTGAGCAAGAAAAAAAAATTATATTAATGGCTATGCTTTTTAGGGATTTGAAAGAGGAAGAGAGGAGATGAGAAGGAGCTTTCAAGGGTACTGAGGTTAGTTAAGGTAAGTCTTGAGTAACTATCTGAAAAATGTAGAAAGAGTAGCAACTCAGGTAGTGGGACTTTCTTGGTTTTGCTTTCGCGTAGCTTGCAATTGTGGGTTAGTTGTTATACCTTCTTTAACTAATAAATACATTTTTTAAGGCTTTATGTGGCATTTGAAGAAGAAAGTTTAATAAATGATGTATCAATTATATCGATCAACCTTCTTTAATTGCTTGTCTTTCAATCAAATTTATTATGAGATTGAATTTTATACTCTATCATACAATAATATATATATATATATATATTCAATCTGAGAGATATAATTCCATTTTTTTTCCATAGAGTTTCAGAATAGGTATTTAAATTGGTTTAACCGTAATTTATTTGTTCATGTATACCATTAGAGATTCTAAATATTATTTGTTAATGATTCTTTGATACTTTTATAAAATAGGATGAATAGTTAGTAATTATTTTTAAAGTATTTTAAAAATTCATATTCACTTAACAGAAACTAACAAATAGATCGTAGAGAAATAGAATTATATTTAAAGGTCTAATAGTATAATTTTCAAAATCAAATTACAAATAATATATTTGAGAAAAAATCGATCGGGACAAGTATTGCAATAAGAGTGCTAGCAACGTGGAAAATGTATGCTAGGGACAACATTGAGTGATTGGTCAAAATATAATTTCAGTTATTTAAGGATAATTATATTGGAGTCTGAATTTTGTCAGTTTTTAATTTTAATTGTGGTGTCTTAATTGTATTATTTTTAAGTACCCAAATAGACAATTTTTTTCAATTAAAAATGACTCAATTCAGCAAAATTAAAGGGATCCTGCAATCTGTCTGTACAATCAACATTTAATAAACACAACCGAGGAATATTACAAAATTCTGAAGAAATTTCCCATTGAGAATCAACTAATTTCTTCAGTAAATATAAATATGCTTCCAGCAAGCATGCGACCGCAAAAACTAGCATGCGCAATATAAGAACATTCAGAAAGGAGAGAAGAAAAGAGTGTATCAACATCGGTAACAGTCGAAAGGAAAGTTTCACATTTGACAACATATAATTTTGATCTAGAAATAATGTGGATTAGAGCTGCATCAATGTGTTCCTGAATCTGCAGTTAAATCTGGCAGAAAATAGGAATGGGAAAGTTGCTGCTACTTCCAAAAGCCAATAATGCGAAGTTCAATGAACTAAACTTTGTTGTTACAGTCATTGGTATTCATCTAGTGAGTCCAAATGCTTGTTCCGAAACATCCGCCATTTTTTCTTTTTCTTGGTCTCACATACTGGCCAATCTGGAGTATTGACGGCATACCATGACTCAAAAATAGTTTCGTTCAGAAAATCACATTTAAGAAAAATTCAAAGCAACAAACCATATCCAACTAGAAAAGCATAATGCTAACCAAGAAAAAAACCCATAGATTTGGCCCCATGAAATCAAATTTCATCAAATTCAAGTTGTTGAATTGCGGCTTAACCCTAAACCTTTCTAAGAATATCGAACAGCAAAGAGAGTTTATAGTAGTAATGCTATGAGAAGTTGAATCAGTGCAAACTGTACCATCCTGAGCCGCTCTGTGAAAAAAAAAAAAAAAAGTGGTGGACATTTCATTGTAGAAGATAATCTTACCTCCTTGTGGAAATATTGAGTTGTAGTGCACCTCGGCCCAGAAGCTCAAAAGAATTACTGCACAGAAGAAAAATCAATAAAATTTATCTCAATTTTCTAAAGGAAGCTGGCATAGGAGCTAAGAGAGATGTCATTTTGATATTCTTTTGCATCTGGCTTTCAAGGAAGAAACGGTTTTTAGCTTTGCCAGTGACAAAGGGACAATATTAAACTTGCATGCCTTGTGACAACTGACAACCATAAGAAGTAGACAAGAGACCAACTTTACCGCAAATCTAGCTCAAGACGACGGAAAAGACGACTGAAGCTAGAGCAGCATGCCAATTAAAAGAATTTCTTTATTAACCTTTCAGTTTTGAGCTAAAATAGAACTTTAACATACACCAAATCTTCAAGAGACAAGCTGGGCTATATACTTGAAGACTTTTTTACAAGTCAAAGAAGTAGCTCAATTCTTTAGGAGGCAAATAAGAGCATAATCAATATGCAAGAACATCAATCAAAATAATGTGTTTTCTACTTTAGCATTTTATATTATGAATATATACTAAAAAGTCCTATCACTTCAAAAAGCATAACCACAGTTGCTACCACCAGCTTTTCCAAATTAGTTTACTTTTATCAGTTGACATACCATGAGGAGGATTCTTACGTGCACACATGTTCTAGGAATTCAAAAGCATTGTTGCTTGAAGGATGGTAGAAAATAAAACATGCAGTTATCAGAATGCCTGAAACTATAGTTGCTTCAGAATTATTTGTCACAGCACACAGAAAGATTCACTCCAGAAATTCTTTCCAGATAAACCTTTTTAAGACAGAATATACCTCTTTTTGATTGCTGAACATTTGGAAGAATCTCAATGTAGCAAGTATCCTTGAAAGATGTTATGACAATTATTTTGACCCCATACTGCAATAAATTGCTAGAAAAATTAGGAAGAGAAATGGCCACAATCAAGCATGCAAGTCTTTTATTATGGAGGTCTAAGCACTGGAGAACCTTCAGAGGTTCTAAAATTTGATTGCAATATACTGGTGAAAATATTTTGTAACATTCTTCACCTATGATGACTGTATCTCTGACCACTAATTTCATAGTGAATTTTGTTTTGAATTAGGGAGCAGAAATACAAACTATATATATATTTGTTAAGAGGCAAAATACATGGTGGTGTTTATGTAGCCAGTCTTAATTAATAAAGAGAGATAATACAATATCGGATGTTAAACATCATCATTTAAAATTATACTATTATACCATTGCAAAACATTCTTTGCAACTCTAATTCAGAGTTTACTCAGGTGCTCCCATCCAATGGATGATACCCACACTGCATTGTGGTGCGCATTGTGCCAACACATGCCGCTCATACTTTAAGCAGAAATTTTCAGAAACATTGATTTAAACAACTTTAGTTACTGTTTTATGTGCATTATATTCTTCACTAGCAATTGACAGTAATGTGAAAAATGGGAAGGTCGCCAAATCAGCGCATGCCTCCAAAATTCAAGATTGCACGCGATGTCTGAGGCCCCAATGCCAATGACTTAAACTTGTGTCTATTAGTAATGTAAAAGGCCCAGTGGAAGAGTAAAGAACAGTAGCAAACAATTTCAGCAACTGGAATTCTGATATTAGAGAAGTAAATATGTTGCAAGCTATTGCACCTGTAAGAACAACTAAAGAATAACACCATATAACAATTTATAATCACAGGGATGAGAAAAGTCTCATGCATGGACCTCTAAAAACATACCGAATCTGCAGCAGCCTGTAAAGTGACATGATCACCCCATTCACCACTCCTATTTTCATCCAAATTATGGTAAAAGCAAGGTCAAATTTCATCCAAAGAAAATGATCAAGTCAATGAAAACGAGAAGAATAATACTTGCACATCTTCTCCAAATAGTCTCCATAGGCCATGGGAACATAACCCTCATACGTCTCAGGATTAGATTTAAGCTGATGATCCATAACAACATAAGAAGTCCATAACAATTAGATTTGTAAATTTTACTAAAACAAGCAGTTGGTTTTGAGGTAAAAAGAATCGCTGACCTGAGTTACAACTTCTTGTCTCACAAATTCATGGTGTTCAGGAGTCAGATAAAATTGATCTGACAGAGCACGAAACTGTAAAAATCATTAAAATATTAGCAAGACATTATGTAAAAAATACATGCTCTCATTGAACATAATTTGGTCTCAATAGTTTCACAACAGCAATTAGCGTGAATTAATAGCATTTAACTTCTAGACTAGCATCTCAAGGAAACAGAAATATCTCAACAGTACATCCACACAAATAAACATCAAAGCATCAGTAAATTTTTCAAGTGACAAATTTATAATTTGATTAACAGCCACAGTAATTCAGGACCACATAATGTGTAACAGAAAAAGAGACCATTTAAACCATAATCTGGATTCGTAATTTCACAAGTGAAAGCAACAAATAAGACATAAATAAGTTTAAATGTCTCATGACATATGACATTATCTATGAAATAAACTGCAAACAAATGGTATCCAGTTACAAATTATTAGAAATTTGTTGTTTTTGGATGGATAAAGATTTTCAATGAAGATTTTTGCTTAAACTCTTTGAATGGAGTTCTATACATCCTTTAGTTGATTAAATTCATGTATTGAAATAAAATTAATGAATGTGAGTGATAAGTCTTTTGGTTTGGATTTCAAATGAAATCCTTTTACACGTATTTCAAATCCACCATCATATTGTTGTTTCTTTTTTCTTATGTACATTATGAATTTACTTCTATTTCGTCATTCTAAACAATTCAAATAAATTCATATAAAAGTCTTCCGTCCAAACTCAATAATCACGAATATTGGTCCCAATCTAACATTCTAGAGATCTTTCCAGCCAATCAAGTAAAAGAAACAAAGATAGACATACAATGTACATAGCATGATACCATGCCAGAAAAATAGCACAATAAAGGAGTAGCTACTTCTGTGGCATAACCAGGTAGACTGGATCATTGTAGGATCATACACCATGTGCAGAACTAATAAATTAATAGAGATGCCAACTAAAAAGTATATCATGTCTAACAAAAATAGTCGCAAGTATCTGCAGCAAATAATTTCTCTTCCTAGTCTTCTGACAGTAAAGTACTAAATAACACTTACTCCAAGCTAAGATATAAATCGACGAGCAGCATCACAAAACTGGTAAAGATGCAATTTAACTCAGTTTCCAAACCTGATAATTACTTGATAAATTTATGATTTTATATTCATATTTCCAATAGAATCTGGTTTGATGTTATGTGTTAGGCCACACACATATATGCAAGTCTACCAGCAAAACACATTACAGATAGTAATATATTTATAGTACAGCCACTTAGAATGGGATATCACTGGGTGATATAGCAAAAGGATGATGCTGCCAACCAAGAGTGCACAGTTACAGAGGACAAGACTATATCCAGATTAACCTAAATCCAGGTTTGCATCTCGGGACCATGCAGTCCCAATTTACAACTATAAAAGAACATCACACTTTGTTTCCAATACAATTATTGCACTGGATTTATAAATCATGCCAAAACAAATAATTGAAAGGATGACTAGAGGAAGTTGATACATTGGTGGGAACTGATCATTTGAGAAAGAAAATTGGGATAGGATGAAAAGAAAAAGGACAAATTGTTAGTTTTGAGGAAGAAGCCATCAAGCTTGTATTTGGTAAACCACCAATATGCAGAACTGGAGAGAAGCCTAAACATGGAAACGCCTTCTCCGCAAAAGTAGGGGGAAGGTTGCACACATCACCTCTCCCCAAAGCCACAAATGTGGAGTGCTTTGTGCACTGGGTTACCCATTTTTATAGAGGAAAGCCTAATCTCATACTGTATTAGTGGCCCATTTTAAGAAACAATAATGAAAATAATTTTAAAAATCACAGCGTGGACAGAGAAACAGTCAAAAACAGATCTCAAACATCTTCTCTAGGTATTTTTCTCAACTACTCACTAATGCTACTTTAAGCAGACTCTTCAGCAAAAGCAGCATCAAGGTTCCATAACATAGACAACCTCTCCCAGACCCCCAACCCAGACAAAGCTGGGAGCATCATGTACTAGGTACACCCTTATTAACATTACAAGAATATGGAACCCATATATATGCTCTAAGGTGAAAGAGCTAACCTGACAATTACCATCTCCTTGAACTTTACGCTCAACTAAATCATACACCTGCAATCTGAGGGGGGAAAAAGCATTTCAACAATCATGTAACTCCCATAGGTAAAGGGGAAGTTGTCCTCATTATGTACCTTACCAATGAACCAAAAAACAATAAACAGGGCAATCCCAAGATACAAGATCATGAAATTGAAAAAAATAAGGCTGATAAGAGAAAGTAAGCTCCACACAAAACTCTGCATCGAAAAGTCAAGAAAGACTACCTGTCCAATAGCCTTTGGTGATCTACTGTTGCTTCATCAACAGAGGGTATTTCTCCATTAATTCTAGGCACATGCTGCACAATGCCAAATATTGAGGTAACAAATTACATTTCACCTTTTGGATGTCATAATTAAGAAGCCAATGCATACATATATTGGACCAATCCACAAGAAGTGTGTGCAATTTCTAAATTCATAGTGTACAATTCATTTGTTAGTTTTTACTGTAATCATTCATTTTCTGATTGAAACTAACTCTATAGAAGCTCCAAACGAACAAAAATTGAATTTACAAAAGGCATCGAACCTTTGGAAAATACACCATTGGTGGGTCAAGTATCAACATTTAATATAGTGATGGTCAAATCAAAAGTAGGGAGATGACCACAGGAAAAGGTCATAAAACCACCAAGCATAAGGCACCTTTAACAAAATCATAGAAGGCAAGAATTTTCAATCAACTTGAAGTAGAGGTTTAAAAGAAAAGGACTTCATATGATATGAGATCAGAAAACAAGGATCCAATAATTTCAAACAAGTATAATGAAAGCATCACACAATCTAGGGCAGCTCGGTGGCTTTACTTTTTCTAGAATCTAAATTAGCAAAATTACGGGAAGGCAGCATTGGGATAAAAGTCCATTGCAAAAATGAGAGAATCATTGATAAGACAGGGACCAATAATGGCTTTACTTTGATGCTGCACTTACAGGAATAGGGACCATTTCATTCAACCATTTTCCCACTTCATCATCAAAAGCATACTCCTCTGCTAACTCCAGTGAGTATGACCAATCTTCTGTGGGATAAGAATTTTCTTGAGGGCTAGAGCATGAACTGGAAGGCTCCATATCATCTTCCCCTTCCTGACCACCCTCTTGCCCTATATGTTACAGATAATATAAGCATAATGGAGTGAAGCAAAAGCAATAGAACGTCGCCTCACCCCCAACTAAATAGATATTCAGATTTGTGTCTTAATTCTAACATTTACCAGAACCATAATTCTCTACAGATTGATTATGCCAGTCTGGTTGGAAAGAAGAAACTTGCAAATGTTCATCTCCTTCATGTGGAGACTCAGGTGCTTCTGCAACCGAAAGTTGTGATAATTCTTCTTGAAGAGCTTGTGCAATAAGCTCATCATGCTCTACATTGCAACATGCTGGATCATAATAGCCATCCTTGAAATGCTGCTCAGCATAATAATCAATATCGTCTTGTATAGCAGCATCACAATACACATAATTTGAATAAGGGTTGCTTTCAAACAACTGGAGACCCCACCGAACAACATCCGGATCTTGTTCATGTGTAATCATTTGAATTTTATATATTTTCTTAACACAGATTGACTTCACAGGAATAAATAATAATCAAGCCATAGCCATTATTTATATGAAATCGCAAGAAATGGTTTTCACAGCTTCCACCTGAAACAAAGATCACAAAACAATTTTTTACCTTTAAGGGATTGAGAAACTTGCTTAAATATGCATGAGCAATGTAAACAAAACCAAAATTTATAATTAAGTTTTTCAAATTGCATTAAACCCAGATATCAAATCCCAAATAAAAGAAAAATATCAAATTCAAAACTAACTCCTTGAGATCACATAAAGCCAACGAACTTAAGATATATAATCATCGTAGATCTTACCCATAATCACACAAAAATACTTGCCACTCCGCAATTAGAAAATTTACGTTAATGAAGGCAAAGATAAGTCAACATCTGCAACGATCAAACTAATACTTCACTAGTTCAAAACCTAGAAAAAGAATACTTAAAAATGAAAGTCAGCAAACTAAGTTTAATCGGTAAAACTAATAAAAATAGAGAAACAAATGATATACGCATTTAGGCATTTTGATCCACACAAGTTCAGTGTACCAGAACATTTTCGAACTCAGGTACTAAATTGCTCCACGTTTTCTTGCATTTTCTCAGTAACCAAACAGACTGTACACTTCAATAAGTAAAATCTTCAAAAATTAAAAATAAATAATAAACACCTGGTGCCTAATAAAAAGAATACTTCAGATCATCGGATTTTACTCGTATGTATATATCAACCAAAAATAAAAAAATAAAGAGAGAAGAAAAAATCGCAAAATTGCAGAACTGAATATTTCACTTTCAGCTTCGAATACTTTTTTATTACTTTTTTTGGAAGAAAATTGATATTATAAAAAAATATATATGTATTTAAGAGCTGATTAAATTAGTGAAACGTTTATAGATAGAAGGCGTCATCAAGATGCCACAGAAAGAGAAGACGACGTGAACGGTACTCATTTGTTCACTGACTTACAATGGAGGTCGTGCGTGGTGACTGTGACAAACGTCACGATGCTAATGGTACTGTGGAGGTGGTGGTGGTGGTGGTGATGATGTTTTGGGGCGTTTGTTTCAGAGACTGAGTTGACAGTGAGAGTGACTGACACTGAGCTGGAAGAGGAAACAAGAGACGTCAATTGACGGCGAAGGATCTGAGATTTGGCTCGTTATCTCTCTCAGTTTCACTTTCTTACGGTCACTCCCCTACGGTGAGATCCATTTTTCCCTCTTTTTTTCCTACCGTTCTTTTTTTATTATAAATATATTATTTTATTTATTTATTTATTTAAGACCAAATAGATAGAAATAATATTGTGATTATACCAAATATATTGTGTTAGAAACTAACATTAACTAGCTATTTAACTAGAGAAAAAATATTGTACATGAAAAAAAAAACTTCAATATTATTAAAAATCTGTGAAATTTCAAGTTTTTGTTACTGAATCTTTAGTTAAATTTGTATTTAATTTATTTAGAGATCATTTGTTTTGTCTTATTAATAATTAGCATTATCCTTTTAATATATAATTTTTTATTAATTTTAAAATTTTCAATTATTGATAATATTTTATTATTATAATATATTTATTTTATTTGAATTTGTTGCTCTATTTATCTTGAATATGCTTTTTTTTCTTTTTTTTTCTCGTTAAAATATATTATATTTTTAGTATAAAACTCTAATTGTGAAAAAAATTTTCAGACTTGTTTTAAAGCTATATTTAAAATTTTTATATATTACTCAAATCACAGTTAAATTTAATTAATTTTTTTAAAAAAATGCAAATAAATTTAACTAATCTGAACTATATCACAAATGTTTCAATTTTAAAACTACTTAATGAATTACAATTTAAAAATTTTAAATAAAATAAAATCCATTATTAAACTCTTAGTTTGAAAAACATATTCTAACCATAGTTGTTTAAAAATTATATTTAAAATATTTTTATATATATCATATCATTCATCATATTTACTAAGTGATTTATTGTGTAAAAATGTTCATTTAAATTAATTTTAAATGACTTGAATTGAAATCGAAATATTTAGCCATTTGTTTAATTAAATTTTTTATTATTAGTTTTTATTATAAATAATTTCAAATGATGATAAATATATTAATAATAAATAATTATTTTTTATTTACTGATTGTGATAATTATATATAAATTAATTACAACTAATAGAAAATTAAAAGATGCAATCCTATTTGCTTTTATGGTTATATATTTATGTTGCATAGATAATTTAATAAATATTAATTTTAATATTTAATTTAAATTTTTATATCTTAATTTTTAGTAAATTGATACGTGGACAAATAACTTTAGAATTTTCAATATCTAAATTTAATTTAATAAATATAGTTAAAAATTTTATAAATTATAATTATGATAATAAATTACTTTTGAAAAATATATAATAAAAATACAAAGTAAAATATTATATTTAATTTTATTTATTTATATAGTCAAATAAAAATTTTTTTAGCTAAAAATTATGATTTTGAAATGATTATTTTATGCTAATTATTTATTTAATCTTTTATTAAGTTAAGTGATTATTATTTCTTATTATGTTATTGATTATTAGTCTTAGCATTTATATTTTAATTTATTTATAAGTTAATTTCAATCAATAAGAAATTAAAACAAAACAATTAATGTACCATATATAAATTACAACATTCTGGAATTTCATGTGGTATAATTTAACTTTTTTTAATCTTACATGCCACTATAATTTTTCTAATCCTACATGCCCCTATGTAGCAATTTCACTTGACACTTTCTAAGAAAAAGATGTCTCCTATATATATATATATATTATTGATTTATTAGACTTCAAGCTTATTTGTTTTTTTTTTTAGTATCGAGGGATGAGGATTTGAATCGGATCTATTATTCGGTTGTATATGCACTTATCACCGAGTTATGTCTTAATGTGCTTAAGCTTATTTGTTTAGACAATGATAAAATAATTTTTTTTTCTATATGCTATAAACTGAATTTTTTTAATGGAAAAAAAAATTTGAGTTTAGAACAAATGAATTCCATAAAATTTTATAAAATTCATTTGGCAATTTAAAAATTTGTGTTTGGAATGAAAATAAATATGAATTTAAATTCTATAAATTGAATTTTATAAAATTGAGTTAGTTTAGTTTAAATCCTATTAAAATTGTTGGAATTTATAAATAAATTTCACATATTAATCCACTAATATTTATATTGACTAGACTACTCTCTCACCTCAAATATTATTGATTAAACTGCCTCCATTATTATATATTGAATCCAAATAAATTTTTGATTTTAAATATATTTTAATCTATTAATAAAAATAAAATTTAAACATTTGCAACGATTTGAAATTTGATTTAAAATTTAATTAATTAATTACGATAGAGTATGAGTAATTTATTTATATTAGTATTTTTGTTAAATTATTATCTCAAAGTTATTTTAGAAAATAAAAACAAATGAATTTTCACTTAAGAATTATTCCAAACAGTGTTTTGAGAACTGAACAGGTCAGTGAACCGATGAAGGTAAGGATTCATCGAACAAAAGGGTTTGACCGGATTCAATATGGTTGAACTAAATTTTTATATATAATATTTTTAAATATATTTATTAAATAAAATTGAAGATATAGGTTAACAAAAAATTTTGAACTCAAATAAAAATTTTTTTCAAATTTTGATTTAAAAAAAAAATTAGTAAATAATTTTAAAAAAATAAAATATGAATAAATTTAGAACTAAAAAAAATTAATTACCATGAAATATATTATTATTTTTTATTTAATTAATATATTAAAATTTGGATTTAAAAATAAAAAGGCCCAAAGATTAAAAAATTAATGGGCCTAATTTTTAGAAGGCTCAAATTTAAAAAAAAATTTCATAATTTCTGAAAAATACTCAGAAATTAAATTGAACCGGTTTTTTACCGGTCCGGTTCAGCAATTTTCAGCCAGTTTTTAACCTATTTTGACCATTTTTTAGATATTCGGTTTTTCAATGTAATCCAAATCAGACCACAGTTCAGTTTCCAGTTAAACCGGTTGAACCGGTTGGTCTGATCCAATTTTTCAAAACTATGATTCCAAACATAATTTTGTGAAATTCAATTGAATTTTTTATTTTAAAATGCAGCATATTAAATATGACAAATTCATTTACAAATGAATTCAATTTGAAATTTATTTAGAAATGAATTCTACAATCATAATTCATTTGTTCCAAATGGTACTAGAGTTGGTTTATTAAGTTGTAAAATTTATTAGATAAAAAAAATCGCACTTTATAATTATAAACTGATATATTCATTTTAATTTTTCAGCAACCGACTTTTAATATTAATTTAGAATTATTCAATTTAATAAAATATTAATTTATATTCAACATTCGAAATTTCGTCAATGACGAGCTTGTAGATTCTAACCTTTTGATGTGATATCATTGAGCATATTCTTGAGGATTATAGCAAATTAAAATACACACAAATCATTAAACAAAATTTGGTATTTTATTTTAAACCACAGATATCCAATCATCTACTAATTTGGCTCAAAATTTAGTCACAATTAAGATTTTTCGCGTCCTTTCCGCATATATATTTAATAGAATTAAATTCAAAAATTTTTTCCATATGCTCAATTTACTTTTTCAACTAGCCATAGCTTGAAAATAAAATTTTGTGATTTTTTAAACAACAATATTTGGTAATTTCGGATTTGGGTTTTGCTCATGATACCATCTTGTGTCATTACATCTAATCAATAAGGTTGACGGTGGAATATAATAAGAGTTTCGATTATAAATTATATAATAAAAATTAGAAAAAAAGTCACTTTAATGATTTGTTGATTAATCCGTGGTTTAAAATAAATAAATTTTATGAAATTTATTTATAAATTCATATTTTTGTGTTTAAAATAAAAAAAATATAAATTTTAATTCTAAAAATTCTATGAAATTGAATATAACTATTTCATAAAAAATAGTTGAAATTTTCAAATGAATTCCACAAAATTAAGTCATCTAACTTTTTATGGTAAAACTACTATTCTCTTTCTACAATTTTTCAATTTTTCACTTATTTAATTTACTTATTTATCAAACTTGACCATAATCATGAAAAAAAAAATTTTAGAAAATATTTTTATATTATTGTATTTTGTATTTTAATATTTTTCACCTTTTATTTAATTTTTTGAGCGCCTTTTTCTTACTATTGAGGAAAGAGATTCAAATTAAATATGTATTCATCACTAAATTAAATATAATAATTTTATTTTATTATATATTTATTTTAATAAAGTATAAAACATTATATAGCATAATATAAATATAATTGGCATTTATTATTATAAAATTAATATTTCAAGGATATTTCGAAAAATAAAAGCAAATAAATTTTTAATTATGAATTTTTTCCATATATGATTATGTGAAATTCAATTGAATTATATATTTTAAACTAATCATATCAAACATGAATAATTTATTCACAAATGAATTCTATTAAAATTCATTTATAAATAATTTTCATATTTTGAATTTATTTATACAAAATGAAACGTAAAAAAGACATTTTCAAAAGTTTTTAGATTCATTTTGCATTATGAATAGAAATAAATAATTTGTACAATATATTATTTTATTTATATAAGACTTATTTAGTTAAAATACTAGGTATGTTTTTATAATACCCTGAAATTTTTATTTCGAAACATTCTCATTTAAATTTAAATTGTAAATTATTAGCCAATAATATTACGCCACGTAATATTATGGGAATCGAAAATCATTTTGGTTCGCCCGAAAATTTATTGAATAACCA
>CANUEX010079080.1:0-17614 GCA_948099535.1 Jatropha multifida | reverse complement strand
GTTTCTGCCCTATAATCCACGTTCTCAATCCTTGTTGTTTGGGGGTTTGGTAGGGAAGGGATTGTCTTTGGTTAGTGTTCTTGCTTGAATTGCTTGCTGGAATTTCAGATTGCATGCTAATCTTGGGGTTTCCGCATCAGGAATAAATGGTGAATTATTTTTGAGAAGTTAATTTAATTAATTGGTAGAGTTAAATAATATTTAGAAATGAATTATTTGAGAAATATTTAGAGCCGTTGGATGAGATTATCTAGGATGATCTTAGCCATTGATTTAGCATGAAAGAGGAAGCAAAGTTTGACTTTGCTACTTATTGATCTACACATTCTGTTTCTTCTTCCTCCCCATTCTCCACGCCATTCTTCTTCTCTTCTTCTTCCTTCATTTCTTTCACTTTTCTACCATAATCTCCATTAAACCACCTAATTAAATCATAGAAAGGTAATCAACTCTTAAGAAATAAGTAGTAGAAGCTAGAAATTGGAGTTCCTAAGCTTTGGTTTTGGAGTTGCCATTAAAGGAGGTAAGTTGTAACTTTTGGGTTTTGTGATTTATTAAGTATAATTCTAGGATTAGCCATGGAATTCATGCATTAAGCCGTGCTCTTTTCTTTTCTAATGTTAATTTTTGATTTTAATGAGCACTTTTCCTACTTTGAAGAGATTGGTGAACCCTCCACCAAAGGCAAAGAGAAGGCTAAGGATTAGTATTCTCTAAGCTTATTCAAGCTCATTCAAGAGGTTAGTGCTCTACTATCTCATTTCCCCTTTCAATTTCTCAAGTTTTCCATTTCTAGGTTTTTGATGAATTTTTGTGAATGTGTGTGAATTGTGTTGGGGATGAGATTTTAGTTGCTTTAATGTGTTTTCCCATGAGTTTTAAGCATGGTAGAATGCTTGGAAGGGAAGGGAATCATCCCTTTCCCCTCCAACTAAGAGTGGTCGAACCACTCATGGTGAAGGGCACCTTGTGCCCCTTGATTTTTACGCTAAATTTGAACTTGAATGAGTTTTGAAATGTGTTTTCTTATGATTTATGAAATGAATTTGGAAAGAAACCTTTTCCCCCTTTGATTTTGAGGAATGGCCGAATCATGTTAAGATGAAGGACATCTTGATTTCTTTGATTTTCAAGCTTGATTTTGATTTAAATAAGCTTTTTAATAAGTAATTTGGTGATGGTTTTAAGCTTGAATTTAAATTCCAATGTTTAAGTATTTTTCATGACTTAAAGAAGGCTTTGAATTGAAAATTTAAGTTTAGTGACTAAGTGTACAAAGAAATGGATTTAATGTTTTAAAAGAGTGATTTTAAGTTGATATTCAGTATTATTAACAAAAACATTATGAAAGAAAGGTTTTTACTTGAAACATGAATTGGTTTGGATGGATGTTTTAAGTTGTAAATAAAGAAATTTTGAAATAATAAATGTTAATTTTATAATGTTTTAAATAAGGATGGGTGAATGAGAAATAAGGTTTATGGTGGAAGAATGCATTTATTTTAGGCTCTACTATACATGATTGGCATGTAATATGATGAAATGTTTTTTGATATGTGAGCATGCTCGGGTTATCAGCCCATTTTATTATGTGGAGCTATGATCATATGTTAGGGTTATCAGCCTTTATAAATAAGCGAACGCGCTTATTATGAGATGGGGGTGGCGCTTACACAGGCCACGGTGGTGCTTTCACAGGCCACAATTATATGATGGGGGGTGGGGAGTGGCGCTTCCACAGGCCACGCTTATATGCTGGGGGTGGCGCTTCTATAGGCTATGATTATGTGATGGGGGTGGCGCTTCCACAGGCCACGATCGAATTTGCTTACATTATTTCTGTTTAGTACGAACCTTAATTGAGAATGAAATTTTATTAAATTATAACGAATGAAGACTCATGTATTTTATAATCTTATTCCTTTTATTTTATAGTTTTCACGGGGTTTAAATTTAATTGATGTGATTTTGATATTTAATTTATATATATTTGAGCAATTTAAAGCATTTTCGAGACTTGCTTTTGGGCTATGTTTGCTATTTCGAATTATTGATTATTTAGCACCACTGAATCTTCCACTCAACGCTTTCATTTTTATCACGTGCAGGTTAGGAGCGGAGGACTCCTTCTAGGACCAAAGGAGAGCATCAGAGCAGATATAGCATTTTGGGTAGGATATATCTTGTATAGTGATTTTGCCATGTATATAAAAATTGTAAATGGTGAAGATTGTATATATTAAGTTTATTATTAATTAAGAATTGTGATTAATTAAGTAATGACTTTTGATTATATTTTGGTGTATGAATATCAATAATTACATCTAAAATGAATGGGTTATAATATTGATGATGGAATCTAAATGTAATGGATGATTATTTAGAAGTGCTTGCCAATGATTTGAGTTGAATTGAAGTTTTGGGGTTTGGAGAAGTTATGTTGGAAGTGTGTATATTTTCTCTGTGTGACAAGTTAATTTTTAGGGGAAACTCTTGCGAAATTTTCGTAGGAATTTCCTTAAACTTATTTTTAAATTTTTAATTACTTGCTTCCTTATAAAAATCTAACCACTTCTAATATGTGATTTAGAATTAGTAAGTGAGATAAGGCGGTGCTGCGGCACCGAATATGGCATCCGCCGTCTAGTTTTTCGGGATTGAGCGACTGGTGTTACAAATTTAATGTTTAATTGATTAAGCTTATGTTAAGGAGTTACGTATATAATTTAATCAATGGATGGATGTAAGAATAATTCTTAAGTTAGTAATGCATGGAGAAATCTTAAGGTTTGTGATATATTTTTATATCATTAGTTGATGATATAAAATTGAGATACTAAAATGTTTGTATAACATTGAGATTATAGAAGTGTTGCGACATTAGGTGATATATTGGAGTTTGATGGGGCTTGGAGTTTAAAATTGGTATTGCTTTGTTTTCATTTATTTTGGCATGCTCAGTTTTTAGGAAAAACTCTTGCAGTTTTTTTAGGAATATTCTAAATCGCTTTCAAAAAAAAATGTTACTTGCTAAACATATGAACACCTGGTCACTTCTAATTTATAATATGATTTGTGTATTAGTTAAGACGATGCCTCCGACACCAAATGTGGCACTCACCGTCTAATCTTCCGGGACTAAGCGGAGGGTGTTACAATATCAGATTTGGGTTGGATTCAAGGACGGATACTCGCTACCTGTTATCCTTTTAATTAATATTCTAAAAATATTTAAAATAATTATTTTTATAAAAAAAATTATATATATACACCCCTTTTTAATTATATTAATGTTATAATTATATTTAATATTTATATTATATTTTTTTATTAAATCAAAATAATAATTTTATAATTTTTACTTATTTTTTATTTTTGAAAAATAAAAAAAAATATATTTTTAATGTAAATGGATTTGAATATTTAAATATGTAATTATGATCGAGGTCGGGATAAGTTTAGTTATTAAAGGTGAATTTCATTACAGGTTTCAATACATAAATTTTTAATCAAGTATTTAAATGGATTTAGGCATTTGTAATGTATTTGACGATCATTTTGTTATATCATTTTATTATTTTTGAATGATGTTATAAACTGTAGCATCACGCAGTTGCTAACACTAGTTTATTTAAAACCAAAATTAAACTCGTATATATTAAGTACTAATCTTTGATTGCAAAATAAAATATTTAATTGAATTCAATTTGCCTTCTCCTTGCCTTTATTCGATTTTAAAGGCTTTCTTTGATCTAATTGAAATTAAATGAAATCTAACCATCAAAAGTCTGATCGAACTGTAAATGCATACAATTCAAGACTCAAACAACACTAATCTATGATCAAAATAGAGAATTGATAATATTTGAAAAATATAAAAAATAAAAACTTACTTGATGATGCTTTAAAATCCTTGGTTATCTTCAATTAAATGCAACTACTGAGAGATCTAATACTCTAGATTGGAATTTTATGGCTTGATTTAATATTTTAATTAAGGAAAAACAAGAAATCAATGGGGGAGGGGAAGAGGAGTGTTCGGCCACTGTTTGTGTTTTAACAAATAAGAACGAGTCTACTGCCTCTCTCGTTTCATGCCAGGTTTAGTTTTTTTTCTTTTATTTATTTATTAATTGGTTATTTCTCAAAAATGACGTGAACCTTTAGTAATAGGGGACGTGTTACTAAAAAAAAATAAGGGGACTCCTACAAATACTATATAATATAATGAATGTCCATAAGTTTATTTAAATATTATTTATTTATTTAAAAATTATATCTTTTAAAATAAAGGGTTATGTCATTTAGGTTTAAGTGTTATATCTTTTAGTGTGAGATTATGGCTTTTAAAGATGATTTTTGGTATTTTATAAAATAACCCTTAATCCTATGGATTGTGTAACCAAAATTACAATACAATATCAATTTATGTACTCTCTCTTTTTCTATCTATAACATTTCTATATATATTCTCTATCTTATACTTCATAACACGTTATCAGCACGATTTCGTTCTACTATTTCAATTTTTATTATATTGCTCCCTTGATCAAATCTCTTAAAGAAATAATAACTTATGGTTTGCGACAGCTAAAGTTAAGATTGGTGTATTTAGATTTGTTCAGACTCAAAAGGTAATTTTTATATGTCTTTAGAAATTATATTCTGTGATTAATTTATAATCTAATTTGTGGTGATAGAAAACACAAGTTTTAATTTATTTGTTGTATGTGTGTATCAAATACATATTTTTTAAATTGAGGAAGATATTATGATTCTTCGATTTTGGCTTTAAAATATAAAATATAAATTTGAGATGGATTTCCTATATGATCATGATTGACAACACCATATTATTTCTTCGATTTTTATGTATTGAAATAATGTTGGCTTCTATTTATATTTATTATTGAAATCAAAATAGAATTTTTATTACCTATGTATATATAAATTATTATTCTTATTATCTGTCAGATTATTGTCTATCATTATACATTGATGTGATGTTAAATTTATTATAATTATTTTACGTGTACAATCATATGTCTATTTTAATTAATCATCTATTCTTTGCACTCCTTTGATAAAAACATGATGCTTCAAGAATAATGAATATATGATGGATTTATTATCTCAATGCATAAAGTTATGTTTTATATTTTAAAATTACAACTAGTCAACTGTGATATTCTTAGTTTCATAATTTTATTATTATTATTATGGTCTCATTATCTAGAGTAATTATATTGTTATAATACTTTTTATCATGTCACATCTTATAGAATTAGATTTGTGACTTTTAATGTATATTGAGTATGAATTATTTATTTTTGTATTTGGATATTATGTGTCTTGAAGGCATAGTAAAGAAGAAAATCAAAGAGTCAGTCAAAATTGCATTAAAGCAATAATTTTCTTTCACTAGATATTTGATAATTAAATATATGTTTATTTATTTATAAAGAATAATATTTTGTATTTTTGAATATGCTCCTGCAATAGCATCTCGAAAAAAAAATTATAACATATCGATTATGGATTTTAAATTAGTTTTATGCTTTTTGTTATTTACATAATAAAATTTATTTTCATTCTCTGAAGTAAATGAAATAATATATCACAATTCTGCGCATAATAAAAAATAATGACATATTTATCATTGTGATATAAAAGATGCCATGACACGAAATCCATTCAATTGAATTTATTTCATTTCCTGAAGTGAATGAAATAACATAAAATATTAAGTGTAAGCGTGAATAATGACAATAATATTCTTGTCATTAAAAATGTTAATAAAGATCATTATTGAATTACTCATCCTTGTAATTGTGGAAATCACAAGTAATCAAAATAAATCTTACTACTAGAAGTGATAAAAAATAATATGACATGTTGATTACATATTAACTGTACACCAAAGTATATGAAAATAAATTTTGGTATTAATATTAAAAGCTCTTAAAGAGGAAATATTATTATTTAGAGAAATGACTTTCTTGCACTATTAAACTGATAAAGTACCAAAAAGTAATTGCATTCATAACAGGAGAATATATTTTCTCATAATCAATACTAGGTCTTTGCGAAAATCCTTGTGCCACAGGGCGTGCTTTATACCTTGTAATTTCATTATGTTCATTTTACTTTCGTACAAAGACCCATTCGTATCTGATCGATTTCAAGCCATTTGGTGTCTCGATTATTGGTCCAAAAACTTCACATTTAGCAAGTGAATTTAATTCAGATTGAATTGCATCTTTTCATTCTGGCCAATCATGCCTTTGTTGACATTCTTTAACAGATTGAGGCTTAATATCTTCACTATCTTTCATAACAAATGCAACATTATAAGCAAAAATATCATCAATTACTATTGTCACTTGATTTAGATTTCCTCCTGTACTGAGAAAACTTATTGATTTTTCTTCATTTTCTTGATATACATGTAAATGATTTTCTTCAAGAATATCATAATGAACAATTTATTGATTTTTCCTCATTTTCTTGATATTCATATAAATGATTTTCTTCAGGAATATCATCATGAACAATAATATCTTGATCCATTTCATTTGATTCTTCAATAGTGTTACTAGGATTATTTAATGTTTTCTTCTTTCTAGAATTTTTGTTCAAGCATTTTAGATCCTTCAGGGACTTTCGTATATTTCATCAAAGAAGAATAGAAATACGATGAATATATCATATATTTATTTTTTACCATAGGTAATATGGTATTTGTTCAACCATATCTTTAAGGTGATTAGATCATCAGATTTCCTTAATCAATATAGAAATCTTTATAATTTACTTAAATAAATTTTAAGGGTTTTAATTTTCATGCTTCAAGCATGTTTTAATCCTTCAAGGATTATTCTTATCAAGTAATCCATATAGAGCTCTATATAATTTCTTGAGAATTTGAATTTTGTGCTTCAATCAACTTAAATCCTTCAGGGATTTTCATATAAATACACATATAAAATGGATCATATAAAATAGACAATCGTTTTATGTCTATATGCCCCTAATAAGACTTATATTCAAGATCCTTATAATTCTTCATAATATTAAGTGATATAGCATATGTAAAAATACAATCAATATTTATTTTATATCCATTCTATATTTCCTTGACATGACATAACTTGTCGAGATCTCATTATTTTCATCAAATTCATTGATTTCAGGTACCTGAATTTCTTCTGAAAATTTATCAGTCATGTCTAAGGTCTCTTTTGGAAGTTACTCTTCTAGAATCTTTCTTTCTATAATTTGCATATATAATATATTTGCTCCTTTTCATTTTTCAATGATTCTTGTCCTTGGAACTAATCAATCTACCACGCTTCAGGCGTTCAATAGATTTATTAATATAGACTGTTTATCATTTAAGGACTTTAATTCTAATAGGAATGTAGCAATTGACTAACTATCTTTAGAACTTCTAGTTCATACAACCTTATCAGAGGATCAGAATTTGATAATAATAACAATTTTCAGTAATTAGCATTTTTAACTATTTATTCTCTCCCCATAATATCGGTAGCCATAGCAATCAATAAATTTGGTGATCTTGATGTGAATAATTTCTACTATATATAATAGTAACATTCCTCTATATAAATAGGGAGTTTGTTCTCATAAAAAACTGCTTTGAGAACACAATCATTAAAAATCATTAGATTTGACGAAACGTCCAGTTGTTTAATAAATATTCATATAAGAATTTAATTCCTTTTTGCATCAATATTGATCCGAGATAGTTCAGCCAATCATTGCCAAATAATAAAAATATTTGAATTTATAAACTACTAGTTTACAACTATATTCATATAATTATTATCTCTATACGATTTTCATTTCAGCGAACATCTTCAAAATAAACTTTTACAAGATCGCCTTAGTACATATCTGATAAAAGAAGGTTGTATAAATGACTCAATTTGTCCATATGTTTTTATAAAAAGATCAATATCTGAATTTATTATTATTACTGTATATGTTGATGATATAAATCTCATTGAAACTTTAGTAGAGCTCCAAAATGCAGTTAAGTATTTAAAGAAAGAATTTGAAATGAAAGACTTGGGGAAGACAAAATTTTGTCTTGGTTTACAAATTGAACATTTACTAAAAGTAATTTTAATTCATCAATCTGCCTATACAAAAAAGATTTTAAAACAATTTTATATGGATAAAGCTCATCCATTAAGCAGTTTAATGATTGTTCGATCACTTAATGTAAATAAAGGTCCATTTCGACCTCCAGAAGAGGATGAGGAACTTCTTGGTCCTGAAGTACTATATCTAAGTGCAATTGGTGCACTTATGTATCTTGCCAATACTACGATACCAAATATAGCATTTTCTATTAATTTGCTTGCAAGATATAGTTCTACTCCTATTTAGAGGCATTGGAATGGGATCAAGCATATATTGAGATATTTGAAAGGGAATTTTATTCCAATGAATCTAGTCCAGATTTAATTGGTTATGCAGATGTTGGGTATTTATCTGATCCACACAAAGCAAGATCTCAAACAAGCTATTTTATTTTCTTATGGAGGTATAGCTGATAACAGCAAAACATACTTGTATTTTACCATTTATTTTAATTAAATTTAGCTTCATTTTGAATATTAAAATAAGAATAAAAATTCATTTTGTATGATTTTCTCTCTTTATTGTATTTACAAATGGATGACACCAACATTTACTATTTTTAGCAAAAATGGACCAATTATGACCCATTAAGCATCAAACCGAGGCAAAGAAGACTATTTATTGAAGCCTTATAGATGTTAAAGCCCAAGTAATACTCCTAGAAAGCCCAAAGAGCCCAAGTCCAACATTCAAAAAGAAAGAAAGGTGAAAATTTGATCAACATGGACAGCTGAGAACTAAGCACGAAGTGAGCTTCGAAATGACCTCCTGACAGATCGTTTGGACTAAAACGCTGTAATTTTGACAGGAGCATTATATCCAGCCTTCAATATTTTTTATTCACTTCTTGCATAGTGGAGAGCAGCTTGGCAGGCTCAAGTTATGGAAATTATTGAAGATGACGTGGATCAATAGAGGCCAATCAAAGACTTCACCACCTAATCTACCTAAAGAAAGAAGAAAGATCAAGCAATGTGGAAGAACCTGGACCAAGACAAGATAACTGTCGAAATGGTCTTCTGATAGATCACTTAAACCAAAACTGCAATGTTTTGGTAGAAAAAATGCACCTGGTTTAGATGCATCTCCCCATCTGATTAATTTATTACTTCTTTCTCTTCACATGGGTGATGGAGACAATCTTTGCAGATGCAAATAGTGCAAGTTGACATGTTGATGATGTGGACCAATGAGGAGCAAGGAAGAAAAGTCTATATAAGGAAGAAAGAAAGAAATAAAAAGGGTTGGTTACTCTCCTTTTGGCCCTTGTGGCCGTGCATAAGAAGGAAAGAATGGGAGTAGCCCATCAAACTAAGGTAATCAAAGTGGAGAAAGAGTCAGCAACTTAGGTTAGTGTTATTGCAACACAAAAGGAGGGGAGCTATTTTCTCAAGCTTTAGACATGGACAACAAGGTCAACCAACCAAATAAACTCCAAAGTTTGTTATTTATGGCTTTTATTCCTTTTATGTATTTTATTTGTGTTGATTTATTTGTAATAATGCTAGGCTAAATATTTGGATCTAGTTATGGAATTTATCGATAAATTTAAAAATGTAACTTTGAAAAATTTAATGTATGTTGAATGTTTAATTCCTGATTTAATATGTTGAACTTAATGCTTGTGAATATGTCAGAATCCCATATTTGCATGATGTTAGATCTATTTGAACAAACCAAAAGGGTAACATACTAGATCGGACCTCACATATTAGACCTAGAATTTCTTTCTAGACCTAGAAATACGCTAGGTTCTCTAAGGGTAAAAGAATTAACACCAGCTTAATAAATTAAAATTGTGTTAGGTTACGAAAGTAGAAATGCATGATTTTAATAGTCCATTTAAACTCGAAAGAGGAATCTATATACTTTAGGTTAGTTCTCCTTCAGGAATTGGCATAACGTTTTAACCATGTTAGGCTACAAAAGTAGATGTCTTATGGTTATAGCGGTCCATTTAAACTCGAAAGAGGAATCTGGACACCATAAATCAATTATTTAGAGTTTACACCTAAGAATTAACAGAGACCCCATAACTAGACTAATTCAACAACTATCTGTTCAAATTTACTTTTGATTATCTCCACTTATTTATTTTAATTTGAATTTATTTAATTTAATTGCAACTTAGTTTAATTTAAACTTACTTTATTCTAGTCTTCCTAATAATTGTTGAACATAACAAATTAATAGTCTATTCCCCAATCTTTATGGGACGATAATCTTTTTACTACTTGTACGACCTGTATACTTGTGGAATGTGAACACACTCTAATTGAGAGTCGAACAAAAACTATATCATGGCGATTTACAAAACAATCTATAATTGCCACTTCCTCAAATCATGCAGAAATATTAGGTATTCATGAAGCAAGTCAAGAATGCATTTGGTTGAGATCTATGATTCATTTTATTCGAGAAAAATATGGTTTATTTCGCAAAATATACCTACAGTATTATATGAAGATGATGTAGTTTGCATAACCTAGTTAAAAGGAGGATTCATTAAGGGAGATAGAACGAAACATAAATCACCAAAGTTCTTTTTTACATATGATCTTTAGAAGAATGGTGATATTAATGTACAATAGATTCATTCAAGTGACGATGTGATAGATTTATTTGCTAAGTCCTTACTAACTTCAACATTCAACAAAATGGTATACAAGATCGGTATGTGTCAGCTTAATGTTTCAAAAGCAGAACTTCATCAGGGGGAGAAATAAATTTTTAAGAAACGAAGAATACAGTACTTTTTTCCTTTACTAGGATTTTTTTCCTACTGAGTTTTTTTCTAGTAAGATTTTAATGAGGCATATTTTTTATACGATGGACATCCAAGGGGGAGTGTTATAAATACTATATAATATAATGGATGTCCATAAGTTTATTTAAATATTATTTACCCTCAATTTTGAAATTGAAAGTACCATTATGCAATTCAAGTAGTCAATTTGAAAAAACTAAGCATACAATACATGATTAACACATCAAGACTCACAAATAAAGGATTCCCCCAATTAGATTGAAATTAATATCAATTCCTAATTGACACTTCTAATAAATATATCATGCAATTATTCAAGGTTACAGAAATCAAGGTGTTACATTGATAATTTTTTTAAACCTAATATAATCTATTTGTACAATCTAGTCCAACTAAAAATCTAAAACCTAGCTAGATTTATTTTACTTGAAAATGTTATTACATATGACTTTCTACCTCACTTGAACGCAATTCACAAGTTTTTATATTTATAAAGCTGAAATAAAGAGAAAATTTTAAAGCGTTATCTTTATTCAACATTTTCTATTTTTCTTTTTCTGGAAAATTTCAAATTTTTTCTTTATTTTTATATATTTTGATGGCCAATTTTTCAATTTAAAATTTAATATATAATAGTGATAATTGATAATTTTTAAACCTAATCTAATCTAATCATCTAACTTAATCCAACTAAAACTTTAAAATCTAACTAGATTTATTTAATTTAACATGTTATTATATATAACTCTCCACCGCCTTTGAACTTAATTCATAAAATTAATTGTTTAAAAAGCTGAACAATGAGAAAGTTTCAAAGCATTCTCTTTGTTTAGCAATCAATTTTTCTTTTTCTTTTTGAAAATTTTAAATTTCTTATTTATTTACCTATATTTTGATCGATAAATTTTTCAATTTAACATTTAATATATGATAGTGATAGTTGATAATTTTTAAACCATCTAATCTAATCATCTAAGCTAATCCAACTAAAACTTTAAAATCTAGCTAGACTTATTTTAATTGCACATGCTATTATATATAACTCTCTATCTCCTTTGAATGTAATTCACAAATTTGCTTGTTTATAAAGCTGAAATAAAGAGAAAGTTTTGAAGTGTTCTCTTTGTTCAACATTCTATTTTTTTTTTTAGAAAATTTTAAGTTTTTTCTTTATTTTTCTATATTTTGATTGGCTAATATTCCAATTTAATATTTAATATATAATAGTGACAATTGATAACTTTTTGAACCTAATCTAATTTAATCATCTAATCTAATCCAACTAAAACTTTAAAATCTTGCTAGATTTATTTTAATTGAACACATTATTATATATAAATCTCTACCTCCTTTAAATGTAATTCACAAGTTTATTTATTTATAAAGCTAAAACAAAGACAAATTTTTAAGGTATTCTTTTTTTTCAACATTTTTTTTAGAAAATTTTAAATTTTTCTTATTTTTCTGTATTTTGATGGGCTAAATTTTCAGTTTAACATTTAATATATAATAGTGACAATTGATAATTTTTTAATTTCAATTTAATCTAATCATCTAACTTAATCCAACTAAAACTTTAAAATCTAACTAGATTTATTTTAATTAAACACGTTATTATATATAACTCTTTACCTCCTTTAGACGTAATTCATAAGTTTGCTTATTTATAAAGTTAAATAAATAAAAAGTTTTGGGGCAGTCTATTTGTTCAGCATTGTATTTTCTTTGTTTAAAAAATTTTAAATAACTTTTTAAACTTAATCTAATCTAATCTAACTAAAATTTTAAAATCTAGTTAGATTTATTTTGATTGAACACTTTATTGTATATAACTCTCTATCTCCTTTGAACATAATTCATAAGTTTATTTATTTATAAAGTTGAAATAAAGAGAAAGTTTTAAAACATTCCCTTTATACAACATCCTTTTTTTCTTTTTCTAGAAATTTTTAAAATTTTCTTATTTTTCTATATTTTGATTGACCAATTTTTCATGAATTTCATACATAATAGTAATAATTGATGATTTTTTAAACCTAATCTAATGTAATTATCTAACCTAATCCAATTAAAATTTTAAAATCTAGCTAAATTTATTTTAATTGAACACGTTATTATATATAATTCTCTACCTCATTTTAACGTAATTCATAAAATTGGTTGTCTATAAATTTGAAACAAAAAGAAACTTTCAAAACATTCTCTTTATTCAGTATTCTATATATTTTTTTAGAAAATTTTAAGTATTTTCTTTATTTTTTATATTTTGATTAGCCAATTTTTCTGTTTAACATTTAATATATAATAGTGGTAATTGATAATTTTTTAAACATAATCTAATCTAATTTAATCATCTAACCTAATCCAACTAAAATTTTATAATCTAGCTAGATTTATTTTAATTGAATACGTTATTATATATAACTCTCGGCCTCCTTTGAATGTAATTTATAAAATTAGTTGTTATATTATACGATCAAATTACTTAAATATTTTCGGACCAAAATCTCCCTAAAATGATTAATAAAATGGCTATGTTTGTGCATTTACCCAAAGAAATTTATAGAATTGCACTTTTTATGCAGGAAGGAGCCCCAAAAATTAAAATTATGTATTCTTCTCAAAACTGCAGCAAAATTGGCAATTAAACACAAAAAATGCCCAATTTGAGAGCAAGTATTTCAAGCCCATTTTCAAAAATCCAAATTGAAGAAGTTATACGAAGAAAAAGGTGGGGCCCAAGATAAATCCAAAGAACAAGAAAAGCCCATCGAAGAAGAAGCCCATAAAATGAAATGAAGATAGGAAAAAGAAAAGGAAAGGAAGAGAAAAGAAAAGAAAAGAAAAAGAGAAAAAGAAAAGAAAAAGAAAAAGAAAATGAAGAAGGTTAGGCCATCGCCTAACATATGGAAACATACGTGTAAGGGAAACCTATGCTATACCCTAAGGTAGAAAAACTTATGGTTAGGTAACCACCTAAGACCATAATGACCAAGGATAGGCTATCGCCTATTCCTCTAACTCTTAAGGGCTAGGCGATCTCCTAAGACCCAAACAACACAAGTCAAGTGACCACCTAAGGCCAAAAATACTACTAAGGTGATCTCATACTCATGGAATTCTAAGACAATCTCATAGCACAAAAAGACTCACTCAAGCGATCTCCTACACAATTCCCAAGAAACAAGTCTCTAAGCAACTTGCAACTTGCAAGTCTCTGTGAATTAATTGGAGATAGCTCACGCCCACTCGAGCAACTTGCAGAGACAGCTCATGCCCACTTGCACAACTTTCAAAGGAAAGATTCATGAACGGAGTAGACTCTAAGCAACAAGAAATCTATAAATAGAGGAGTAGAGCCAGAGCAAAAGAAGGCTAGAGAGACTGATATCGATAACTTAGTATAGTTTAGTTTATTTTCTTTCTCTATAATCACAAAGGTTAGGAGAGGAAAGTATGGTGCCACAATTCTAAGTACTTAAAAAGAATGTCATACGGGCTCCAAATAATCTCTGTTATTACCTATGAGCTTTGTTAAAACCTTCACTATTTTCAATTGTTAGTTTTGTTTTCTTTTTTAACTATTCCCAACAACCATTCTGTAACTCAATTCTTTTCATTTCAATAAAAGAAATTGATGGTCATTTGGTTATTTATATTATTTTTTCTAAGATGGATTAACATCTATTACCTCTGGAATGTTGGGTGGCTTTATAAAAATTGAATAATCTATAATATAATATAGATTACTGATTCAATTTATGCAAGTCAAACACTTGTAAAATAAAGTCGGACCCCTCTATTTACTTAACATTAGGTAGGCGAGCGAAGGATCAAAAGATGGATTTCAAGCACCTGAACCACATAAATTGAGCATTGATTTTATATCTAGAAATAGAATAAAGCTAGTGTTAAAAGGGAAAGCATATTACGTATGCAACGTACAAAAGACGTCATACCATTATTATAGCTGCCTACCTCAAAAGAGGAGATAACTAACTAGAACACTCCGCCCTTCAAAAAATATATCACCAGTGCTTACTTCGTTGCCGCCTTCTAGATGGTAATGGATCAATCCATAACTAGAATAATTTCTCATTTATAAATTCAAAAACAAAAAAATATGTTTAACTACTAACTTCTAACTGCTATCCTCTAACTTTTACGTTATGTTATTTAATTTCTTTTAATTTCTACTCTTTACTTTACTGCACTTTAATTTCTTGTAATTTGCTTTATCACACTTTTATTTTATCGCATTTTACTTTTACGCATTTTTCTTTTATTTAATTTCTAGTCTTTTATTTTCTGCAATTCAATTTCTATTATTTTAATTTTTGCCATTTTAATTTTTGTTATTTTATTATTTTTAATTTGTGTATAACTCACCTTTTATTGATTCTGCCTAATAATTAAGTATTCAAAAGATTCTAGTACTCAATCATTCTAGCCCATGTAGATACGATTTTTATATGTAACTTGTATGACCCATTAATACTTGTAGTATAATTGCACTGGCATTAGCCGAGCACGGATCATTATAAAGATAAAACAAAAAGAGTTTCAAACTGGTCTCGTTTTGTTCAGCATTCTATTTTTGTTCTTCTCAAAAAATTAAGTTTTTTCTTTATTTTCTTTTTTTTATTTTGATTGGCCAATTTTACAATTTAATATTTGATACTCCCTCCGTTCTATTTACATAGACAAAGTCAAAATTTATCTATGATTAAGGAGGTGGTCTTTTTATTGACGTCTTCTTAAATTACCCCTAAAAAAGTATTAAAGTGGTCTCCAATTTTCAGTAAAAGGTGATAAATGATGAGAGAGAGGATTAGTTACTAAAATAAGCCATTTTATTTGTTTAGACTTTCAATAACAAAAAAATGTGAGCTATTTAATTGTAATTGTGTACTAAAATCATAATATCAAATTTGGATTGAAAAAATTGGCGTTAAAGTTAAAAAAATTTTGGAGCCAAAATTTTTAACCACAAATTCTTTATTTTGCTTCTCTAAAATTTGCAAGTAAAAAATTAAAATTTGGAGCTAAAATTTTGAAAACCGAATTCATTTAAATAGAGATGAATTCACAACTCTAAAATTTAATCTACAAATGCCATGGACACAGTCTTGCCTTTTGATTTGAATACAATCCCTTAAGACTTGCTTGCAACTTTAAAATTTATGCCCATACTCAAAAATCGACACTTAGACTTGCTCTCCTTGCCATCCACTGAACAATCGCCTTTTGTGAAATTTGAAACCACAGCACCACCAATTAACATTCTAGAAGAGGCACAAAAAGGCAACAAAAAGAAAAACATCACCAAAGATGTGAAAAATATAGTTTGCATGTTGTTGTGTTCTGAAACTGCGAAAGGTGAGTCAAATGCTCGCAGTATTCATAAAATTGCAGACAATTTATCCATATCCTCTAAGAATATTTATAAAATTTGGCATAATGCAAAAAATGGCAATGGAGCTAATACTAGAATGAAAGGTCTGTGGAACAGCTGTCACACCCCAAAAATAGAGATGCGACGATATTAGGATCTAGGTAGGCTTAAGACCACGGGTACCATGTGGAACCCACATTTGATTCTATCTTATTATAAATAAGTAATTTGCTAAATACTTATTACTTTATATTTAGGTGGGCTAAAAACTTTTCATTGTTGTTCAACTAATTTCTCATGATATATATATATTTTTTTATTTATACAATCTTAAGTAATCAAACTTACTTTCATACAATTCCTTTGATAATGAACTTTGCATTCAGAATCAAGTAATATCATTTACATATATTGTCACGATCCAAAACTCTGGTCGGACCGACACTAGGATCTCAGGAAGCTTAAGGCCCCCGAGGCCCTTAGTAAGCCTGATTTGTAACATCCACATACGAGTCTACCTGTCCTTTAATAACAGTGAGCCCATATTAATATTACTTATGTGGATCCAGTATCCAGATAGTCTCGACCCATTAGTAAATATCTCATTTAATCATAAATGATCAGGCCAATAAATCTCAAACATATCATGGTTACTGGCCACATGAACATCTGAACAATTAATAAGGACAGTTATGATTTTATGTAATAGCTCACTCATAATATACATAATTAAAGTATACATCTTTCGACTGTGGAATTCAGTAGGTCCAAAAATAGAGAAACTTCTCAGAGTAACAGTACTTTAACTAATTAACTGCATAAGTTCAAAATATACTTTTGAAGCCCTGTGTAGAAGATTACAGAGCTTTGACTCTCCTTATGAGGATCCCTTACTTCCTGAAAAATTTGGTGGGAGGGGAGTGAGTTTCACAAACTCAATGAATAATAATAAATAATGCATGACTAGGCAAACACGCAAAATGCATCTCAAATCACAAGATTGATCACACTGCCAGTCATGCACATGTCACAGCATCAACATCCACAACTATTTCATCTTCAATTAATCAATCATGTGGAAATTAGTCTATGGCGTCATCGAAACCCCTGATGAGCTGTCCTCTCACATGACTTATTATCACGACCCGTTTCCATGGGCCGGACCGGCACTAGGACCTGGGTAAGCTTAAGGCCCCCGAGGCCCGTAGTAAGCCTAATCTCTGATTTCAACACCATAATTACATGAAAATATTCTACAAGTTGGCCCAGTATATTTTTAATGA